>PVIH01003026.1:0-171436 GCA_004025045.1 Sigmodon hispidus | reverse complement strand
TGTAACAAAATTAAAATTACATTTAAAGATACCATATTTAAAATTAACTGTGATTTTTAAATTTTGAAATTGTTTTTATTTGAAGTATTTATAATTTGTTTAGGCAATTGTTTACCCTCTTAAGGCATATTATATTGTGGATAATTATAGGCAGAAATTCAAAGTTATAAATAAGTGATTATTTTATACTACCACATATTTTTGACTTAATATTTTAAAAATGATATTTATTGCATGATATCTAATTTTATATTTTAGCATTTTGAGTAACTATTACTTGATTTTTTAAAGTCAAATTTATTAATCTAATATTAATATTTTACTGAAGAGAATTATTTTGAATTTTTTATGTATTTAATTTACTTCCATACTCCCTGCAAGAGACAAGTGAAAGATGCATTTATTGAATGCTCTGGTTTTCAGTAAAATGTCTTTTCTAGGAAAGTAATTCTGTTAAGCCTATTTAAGCCTTAATAACAACACTTTTGACAGTTGTAGGTTAATGTAACCTTGAAGGGTTTGGACAGAACAATAGCTCAGCTAGGAAGGAACAATTTTTTCTCTAAACTTTCCTCCTACTACAACACCTGGATAATCACATATGCTTCTCTAATGAGACCATTTGCTAACTTCCTCAGCCAGAAATGTACTTTATTATTAAAATGAAAAGTGCATGATTTGCTTTTAGTAGAGCTACCTAAAACATCAAGGCTGGCAAACAGTATATAATTTTATGTGCTTTTTTTGCAAACTAAAAGTAGTTCATAATAAAAATTTTGTATAAGCCTTTAAAATATAATTTTTTCCATGTTGAATTTAAAATAATTGAACAATTCTAAGCAACTGATGAATTTTAATTATTTAGTAAATTAAAAAGTTCATAATGTACTATATTTTTTTCATTCATGTAATGATGGAAATCATTACTGGTTTTGTTTTCTGGTCATGTTGAGCATGTAATAATAAGTGCCTTGGAAACTTTCTCTGTAGTATTTATCTAACATACACCAAAACATAATAGAGATGAAGCGATGAAGCTGTAGTATAATTTTCTAGGTATTTCTCCTCTCCTTCTCTCTGTTTCTCTGTCTCTCTGTCTCTCTCTCTCTCTCTTTCTCTCTCTCTCTTTCTGTATCACACTCTATCTCTTTTATTACTCATCTCTATATAGGTTGCATCCATGGATATGCCTTTAACAGGAAATAAAGTCTCCCTACCCCATGCCCTCTCCATTAGTTGTACTTGTTTTAATGCCTACCATTCTGATCTACTTAGCTTGGAATCTCCAAGAGCTTTAATTGGCCAATCTCTGATGGTTAAAGAAACTGGATACTTTTTGAATTATCTATTGTGTTTCTTGTATAGCATCTCTCACCACCTCATTTCTTTGTCTCAAACACCAACTTCCATAGGTCCTCCTCAGAAACCTTACCACATCACCAGCCATATATGCATGCAGGTGATCTTGAGACCTTTTACTTGCCTCTTCTCTGTGTCCATTTTTCCACTGCCAATTCAACTTCCTGTCTGCCCCAATCTTCAGACAGATATTGAAGATCTTTTGCTACAGCCTCGCCCATCTTTACTTTGTCTCAGCACCAGCTTCTAAAGGTAGTCCCTGGAAACCTGACAATAACAGAGCCAGAAAGGCTAGGGAAGTTGAAAAATTATCTTTAGATTTTCACATTTCATCCTGTACTTCTATGCCTAACTCTTGAGTGCTATGGCTCACTATCAGCAGTGTCCTTTCTTCTTTCTTGGCCTCCATTCCCAAGGAAATAAGCAGATTCTGATCACAACCTTCTGCATTGCTTTCTTCTGAGGATTTTCTCAGTCCCAGCCCTTAGCCGATCTACATACCTGTCAGCTCCCAATATAGGAAACAAATTTTAACTGGAATCTTCTAAGGCAATAAGTGAACCTATGTCTAGAGACGCTATACACTTCTAGGTCCAAGAATGGCAATGAAAACATAGGAAAGAATATCCATCCAACAAAGTATAAAAAAGTTTCTAGAGAAAACGATACACCAATTTTCATAAAGAACATAGATAAAACAAAATCTCAATACAATACTAGCAAATTGAATTTCAGAACACATTGAAAATAATCCATAATTATTAAATAGTCTTCACACTTTAGAAACAGGAATTGTTCAACATAAATTTGTAATCATAAACTACCATAAAAATAGAATGATTGACAACAATTACATAATCACTTTACATGCAGTAAAGACCTTTGACAAAAATCCAAAAAAATCCATACACCTTCATAATAAAAGTCTAGAGAAATTAAGGACACAAGGAACATACCCTACCAAAATAAAGACAGTTAAGAGTAATTCCATAGCTATTATTAACTTAAAAAGATAAACTACCAGCAATTTCATTAAAATAAGAAATAAGTAAGTCAAGTTTGGCCACTTCCTCCAACACTATTTAGTAAAATCTATTCAAGTCTTATCTAGAGCCATAAGGCAACTGGAAGAGAGTAAAGAAATACAAATCGAAAGAAATAAAGTCAAAGTATCTTTAAATAAAAATGAGATGATAGCATACAAAATGACCCTAAAAAATACACTGGGAAAGTACTACAGCTAGAAATATTTCGGCAAAGTAGCTGAACAAGGAGCCCAACCTGCTGCCTAGCTATAGATCTCTGTTTCTGCCTCTATTCTTTGAAGATGAAGGTTCTACAATGACATTAGGGTGGTCATTCATT
The DNA here is from genome assembly GCA_004025045.1 of Sigmodon hispidus. NCBI lineage: Eukaryota > Metazoa > Chordata > Mammalia > Rodentia > Cricetidae > Sigmodon > Sigmodon hispidus. The sequence continues at coordinate 168,712 of PVIH01003026.1, read as the reverse complement.
TGATTATAGGGGAAGTTCTGTAATACCTGCTTTGGCACCCACTCCACTATTGGTTAGAGTTCTATCCAGGGACATCCTGTGTGTTTATGGAGGTTTCCCTAGCACCTGAGAAGCTTTGCTTTTTTAAGATAAGCTTCCTGATTCAGCCTTAGTTGGAAAAACTTTGTGGCTTTTTAAGAGGCTCTGCTGCAAAATTCTAAAATGGAGTTCACGAACAGCATGTAGCAGTGCTGTATGTAATAATTTTATGAACTCTAAAGTTCCCCAGAATGGTAATTGTGTCTGCCAATTAGGTATAAACTAAACTCTATGAAGCTAGACTAGGATCTGGGGAGTATTAGCCAGCAGCCCTAGAAAAGCTATTAATCCTTAGCCATACCTTGGCAGATTAAAGGTGTGATCAGTAACAGGAAGAAATAGAAGAAGCTGGTTAGAGTCAGACACCCTGCTAAAGCAAATGTGTGGTCAAAACCAGAAAAGATAAGAAATTTACAGTAGAAATGGATTTTTAAAAAACTGTAAATGGTTTAGAATGTTTTTATAAATACACATAGACTTGAAAAAGAAAAAGTCTTTCCAAAAAGTAATTGAGTTAAAAAAAGAAATAAGCCATGTAAAAATGGAAATTACAAAGAGTGTCTTGATACTGTATGCCAATATTAGTTACGAGTTTTTATAGATAATGTTGGAAAAAAACTATAAAAGGAAAATTAGATTTGAGGTTTATTGCAGAATTATTCACTTGAAATATATAATATAGGGCTGGAGAGATGGCTCAGCCGTTAAAGGCTAGGCTCACAACCATAAATATATAATATAAAGGATTACTCTTTATTAAGATATTATATAAACATTCTCTGGTACAAATTCAACCTTAAGACAATTCTTAAAGAGTGGAAATGTTCCATGGTTCCCTGAGAACATAGGAACAAAACAGGAAGGAAGGTCAATATGCTTTAGGTTCTTAATTCAGTCTGGCCATGCCCAATTCAGGGTCCTGAGACTCCAAAGCTATGTCTCTAGGTCTCCCTCAACAATGCTTGAATTCCACCATAAAGGTTCTTTCTTTTTTTTTAAAAAAAAAAAAAAGAAAGAAAATGTACTGGAATTATGTTATGGTACATTATAAATAATTTTCCCAACTACTGGTTTATGTAAACACTGACTGGCAGAAGGAAAACAAGAAGTGTGGGCAGGGCTATCAGACTAAGAAAACTCTGGGAATATGAAGAACTGAGCAGAGATGCCAATAGATGAACAGGAAAGAAGATAACTATACTGCTCTGAGAAAAGTTACCAAGGTACATGACCAAACAGATTAATGAAAATAGATTGAGTTAAGATGAAAGAGCTAGCTAGTAATCTGTCTGAGCCCTAAGTCAATCAGTATGAAGTTAGAATAGCCTTTGTATGATGATTTGGGGCAAAATGGAAGCTGGGCTGCACGCAGGTCTGAACCTAGGAGCTAGGCTAGAAAGACAAACCCAGAAACTTATTATTAGGTGTCTGTGTGTGTGTGTGTGTGTGTGTGTGTGTGTGTGTGTTTGTCACTGTGTTATTATCTGCCAAGTCATCTCACTAGCCCTGCCATATGAATTTTAGTTTTTTTTTCTATTTGTGTAAATAATGATACTGGAATTTTTATTGTGATTTTACGGAATTTGTGGATTATCACTTACACATAGTATATGATAAAGGACTTATGTGACTTAACAATTAAAAGTCAATAAAATATTTTGAAAACAACCACTCAAACTGAAAAACAAACAATAATATAGCTAAAATACTTCTGAAAGATGAAAGACCTCCTTGAAGTATCACCAAAACCTTCAAAACAGGACAACACCAACACTCATAATAAATACACAGAGACAGAGGTAACATGCATAGGGCCTGTAACTCTCTATGAGATGAGGTACTACAGCTTAAAGAAGAAGACCCACATCCCTATCCATAACCGAGAAGCCATCTCTAATTGGTAGCCACTTGCAAATATTTTTTTTCTCCAATGAAGTCTCACTGAGGAAAATAATATCTACACATACTCTTCAGTGTAGACTCCGAGACCAACAGTTGATTTCCAATAGATACCATATTTCTTGCATAATCATTAAGTCAGAATGAGTTTCTTTGTTTGTTTGTTTTACTTTGTGGTTGTTATTCTTGATTTCTATCTCATTGGTCCTTTATTATATATTTTGGATTCCAAGTTTTGATAAGATTCCTGAATGTGTGAAAGTGTGTGTATTTATGTCTACATGCACTTCTTGTGCTTTAAATCTCTGGCTCTTTTCCTAGTTTGGTTATGTTGTCATATTGCATCACTTTTGCCTTTTTATTCATCTTATTGTATTATTATTCCTTAGATATCAGCTTGTTTTCTAAAGAGAGACAAAAGAGCTCTTGATTCATTTGGTTGGGAAGGTGAAGAATGAAGGGAATGGGTAGGAGAAAGTGTTCAGTGTATATTATATGAAAAAGTCTGCTTTCAAGGACAAGAAAAGTGAGAGAGTTATAGTACATTTATACAATGTAACTGTGTTATTCTGCCATAAGAAATAAATAATGGTATTTGTATGAAAATATATGGAATTTTTGGTTGTTACTTTAAGTGGAGAAGCAAGGTACAGAATAGCCTAAGCTACATTTTTATTTCATAAGCAGAATCTAGATTTCAAAGTTTCATGTGCATGTTATTGATGTGTGTATGTATAAGTAATGAAACTAAAAATAAAATCATGAGAGTAAAGAAAGTTCTTAAGAGAGAAAAAAGTGAAGGTAAAAGAAGAAATGTGGCATAAAATGGGAAAGAAATGAGCAAATTTTCTAAGGAGCTAGGGTGGATCAAGAGAGTAGAGGGCAAAAAAGGCAAACTAGATCATTGTATAATGAAACATATGTATGAAAATAGTATGACTGCTTCCATTTGTTTGAATTTTAATTTAAACAACTAGAAAAGTTTTAAAAAATTAATGAAACCATACTGATTATGAGTATATTTTAACTGATATCTTTATCATTGGGACCTTGGGACATCCTGCCTTTTCTGGTGAGGAGATAAAGTGAAGTGAAGAAAAGAGAGTGACTGGAAGGGGTGAGAGGGGGAAGGGATTTTGAACAAAGGTATACATGGATAAAAAATATGACTTTATTCATAATAATAAAAATATTAAGAAAAAATTTTAATCATTCTATTTGATTAATAGAACTTGTAGAGAAAAAAAAGCTAACAACCCAAGACACCAGTATAAAATTACCAAATCAATTCAATTCATTTTGATGCCCTGACAAGAATTAAATCAAGACAGGCATTAAAATAATGTGTTTTGTAGTTAGCTTAAATATATATATTTATTTCTATTTGAAGACAGTTGGCACATGAAACAGAATATGTGTGCAGGTCAGTTCACAGCTTATTAGAGTTGATTCCTTCCTTCTATCAAAGGGGACATAAACCCATGTCTTAGAGTTTCTTAGTCTCCTCCATTACCAGGAATGTCATCTCTCATGCCAAGAATGTATATTCAATAAAGAGGAAAGATGATAAAACCTACATGACAATTATAATTTGATCAGGAAATCTGGCTATCTTTTCATGTAGGAATTCAAACTGTGAAGTAACCACAGATTTATGCATCTGTGGAAGGGGCAGAGTCTAACATGAAGTTCTTGACATTTTCTTTATCAATCACTAATCAAGAGGAGCTTAGAATTATGTATGCTAAATATTTTAAAGAAAATATTGATTCATAAAATATAATTAAATAGGAAGCATTTTCCCCTTTATATTACAGTTCAAGGAGTCAATTCTTGCTTTGTGTCATTATTTTACAGGCCTATGAAAAATTAGTGAGATGATAGTCTCACCTTTAAAGATGAAGGATAAAATAAAAATTTTTTACTGAGCATATAAACCAATACTAATTTTTTGTTATTGGAAGTAACAATTGAGATCACTTTGCAACTCTTGGACCAAGCCACATTTAAATGTTACACAAATTACAAACATAAAGAAAAAATCTGAAGGTTGTATCAAAATAATAAAATAGTAAAATTAGTAAGTAAAAAAGGTTTGCAATTAAACAATATAATTGATTCTATATATAAGAAAAACATAAGCATATAATAAGAAAATGAATGTAAAATGTGTTAAAGTGACATTTTTGGAAAAAAAGGCATAAAACATGAAGGGTATACAAAGAGTATTTTTTATTATTGGCCTAAATAATTGAACATATAATTTTATTTTATGCTTTTAATTATTTGTCCTCTTAATATTATACATGTATAAAATGCATTTTCATTACTTTTTATCTATGCCACACCTCATTTTTCTCCTATATCCATCAGTCCTCTGTCCCTTTCACCTGTCTTTTCCACAGATTCAAGACATTTAGATTTTGTTTGATTTTTGGGGGGATGATTGGCTTTTTTATATTTTAATACCTATTATTTCTTACTAAAATTGTTTCATATTATTCACTATGGTTTTATAAATTATAGTTTTAAAAATAATGCAAACCTTCTAAATATGTATTATTAATGCATCTATGAAATATTATATTATATGCCATACTAAACTTTAATTTGTAAACTTAGTTTAGAAATCAATCCACATGAGCCTATTCAATAGGTAAAAGGCGTGTATTAGAATAGGAATGGGGAGATACACTCATGAGAAACAGAACTGAATAAATAGATGAAGCTGTTTGCATTTCTGTCTAGGAGCACAAACCTCTGACTTTCTGTTATCCCTCCACCCAGTGAAAGAAAAGCATGACCCTTCTTTTCTTCTTTATTGGAGGTCATGTATGCAGATAAGAAACACTTCCTCTTTTGTGACTGACATCTTAAGGTCATGGGCAGAGTGAATACCACTACATTTCTCTTTTTTTGTCTATATAATAAAGTTCTAAACTTAAGATAAAACTATATTCAATAGGGCTGGAGAGATGGCTCAGCAGTTAAGAGTACTGAGTGTTCTTGCAGAGGACTTGAGTTCAATTCCCAGCATCCTCATGGCAGCTAACAACTCTCTGTAATTCCAAGACCTGACAGCCTTACCCAGTTAGTTATACATGCAGGCAAAACACAAATTCACCTAAAAAAAATAAAAATAAAACTATGTAGAATAAAAATGGTTATCAAGTTTATCTAGGAGGTGTAAAGTGTAACAAGGAAAATATCAAGTGAGAGATACACATTGGATGTTCAGAATGTAGGAAAATGGTACGGTACAGAGATTACAAAAGCAGTTATATCCTGAAGAATCTAAATCAAGTACCTGATAAGCTTTAAGATATAATAGGAGAGGGTTGTAACTGTAACTATATAGTCTTCAAACATATTAAAGACCTTAGAAGGTAAATAATATTACTTGAATTAACAGGACGTGTGAGCAAGCAGCATCTGAAAAATGCAACAAATGACAGAGACAGCTAGCTACCTGAACAGTCACCCAATGTTTGTCTGCAATGATAGGGCATCCACTTATGGCTAAGGCCTAGCATATCTGACAGACCACTTTCAGAAGCAGGAATTTGAAATGTTATCTTACCCTGTCTTGGCTAAGTATATCAGTTTCTTTTCTTTGTGACTTGCTCATCCAGATTGGACAGTGTACTTACTGTCAGCAGTCAAGGCGAGGGCAGTTCTTTGCCCAACAGAACATTTTATGCCAAGAAGAAGACAAACTTGATGTGGAGTGTCTCCAGTGCCAACATCCTCTCTAGAGTAGATCAGTGCAACCAGGTGCAATTGCATCCCATGTGAACAGAACTCTAAGTTACTAAAATGCGTAAATGCCATATTTTCTAATGTATAAAGTATTTGAAGATAAGTTATCCATATGACATATGTTATTTTATATATAGAAAACCTACCTAGCTTAACTATAAATATGATAAAGATGAGTGACAATTGTTTTTTAATTCTTATCAACTTAAATACCTAAAGACTAAATATTTGCATGTTAAAAAATAAACAATTGTAAAAAGTGTACAGTATAACAATATCCTTAAATACAAATATCTCAATCAGAAGTAGAAGTGTATATTGTGAATATAACAATAATATTTTTGATATATTTCAATGTGCAAAATGTCCTAAACAGAGGTGTAACATACATACACAAATATGACAAATATTATTGTACATTTGTATCTAATATAAAAATATTTTAAATAGAAGTAGGAGCATATTGACAATATCACAAATATAGATTTGATTTTTATATACAAATCTTAAAACAGAGGAAAATAACTTGTTTTCGTATCAATATACAAGAATCCATATCAGTGAAAATTATCTAAAGTTGACAGTTTGCTTAATTAGTTTACAAGTAGATACAATAATCTATTTTATTACCCTGTCCTACTCATTTCCCCTTTTCCCCCAAGGTAATTCCTGAGTCTAACTGTATTATTCCTCCTCCAACTCTAATACAACTTGCAGTCAACCTCTAACATTCTGAGGTCAACACATCCTTGAAGTAGACAAACTAATTTAGCTCAAAACTTTTTTTCTGCTATTCAGTGTCTTTCCACAACTGTTGTTCCCTTCTCACCAGTACTAAGAAAATTCAAAGTTAGTAAGGCATTGTGCAGTCTATCTTTGGGTGTCTTAGTTCCCTATTTCGGTGTATATAGCATTTCTTTCCATTTATAATTGGATATTTCATCAACTACTTGTCCTATAGGACTGTGTGGTATAATTGTAATACACTTTATATTATAGTAACCAAAATATTGTTTCATATATTGGAATATATGCTGGAGCATTATCAGTCTTGATTTGTATAGGTATAGCCATTAGGGCCATGACTTCTAACAGGTGTGTAATTACATAATCAGTCTTTCAAAACTTAAAACATTTGCCACTATAATCATGAATAAGTATTAATGGTCTGGTGGAAATATATTAGCAAAATGAAAATCCTCCATTTCAAAAATTTTATTTTTATACCTTTTAGGATTACTTTCTATAGGCATGGAGTGTCAACATAGGAGAAACAAGTAGGACATATTTTTAAATGTCCTTGGAGCTTTTCCAAGGGACGGACAAGTTATTTCTAAGCCTTTGTTTCTTAAGGAATTTTTAGGCATCCAGCACATCTTCTATTAATAGCTGATCTACTTTGCCATTATCTTGTGCTTGAGGGCCTCTCAGACCCATATGGGATCTGGTGTCTGTTAATATAGGATCTTTCCTATTTCTGATAATTTTCTGTAATTGTATAAATAGCAAAGTTAATTCTGTGTTATTAGAAATAAATCAAAGTTTTAATATGTAAAATAACTCTATGTATATTAAGAGTCAGTATCAATGTTGAGAGGATCTGTAAAGTATATTAGTACCATACATTTTGACTTTTGCACAGCTTTTAAGGAATATAAATCTCGTGACTTACATCCTGCATTTTATGATTTATTTGCATTAATATAAAATGTAGGGACACGAGAGATTTGGGGTTTTTTCCATACAATGTGAAGAATAATCCAGGTGTTTCTTTTAATGAATATTATTTTCTTGCTTTTGAGATAACAGTTGTTAATCTCTTTCAAAAATTTAGTGCAAGCTTTTTGCCAACATTCATTATCTTCTACAGAGAGGAAATTTTCTCATTCGCTAAAGGTACAGCAATATCTGCTAGGTCCAATTCTGCCAATTGACAACGTCTTAATTTTTCTTTTAAAATAAATTAAGAAAATTTTCCCACATATGTCTTTAATTTTTACTTGGCTTACATGGTTGCAATGTCTATTCCAATACAATATCTTTCCTCTGTATCAAGATTCCTGTAGGGAACACTCTAGAGAGCATAAGAATCAGAATGTTGTTAAGTTTTGGAATCACAGGATCCACATATGCCTCTCACATTTTCTTTTCCATGTAAACCAATTTATGCTCATCTTTAACTGTTAATTCTCTTGGACAATTTAAGTCCTTTGGACAATTGTTCCCCTTTAGGGTATTGGCCAAATTTCACCTTTTTAAAACCTCAATAGAGGGCAGTAAATTGGAAATATTTTCTAACATTTTAAAGACTTATTTAGGGAACAGAGAGGGCAGGGACATTTCATTTTATAGAGGGGCCATATGTTGAATTACTTTATGTATGGCTCCAGATCTGCCAGCATTATCCATTTTCTGAGTTTTTTTCAATAATAAATATAGGGGAATTCCAAAGGGTGGTGGATTCTTCAATATGTGGAGGATTTAACCACTCATGGACCAGGTACTCCAGGGCCTGCAGTTTCTCTGATGTCATAGGTCATTGCCCAATTCAGATCAGTTTGCCAACATAGAGCTGTTGGTACCTCTGGGAATTTAACAGCTATTTTTCCCTGTTTATGTACAGCTTGACTGGTTGAAGTCTGCATTTTTTCATAATATTACTCTCAGATATATGAATTGACTTATGGTTTACATCTGAGATTGAAGGAACATTAATATGAGTATTCCATTTCTGTAAAAGATCATGACCCCGTAGATTCACTGCTACATTAGACTCATATGGCATCAGCATTTCTCTGTCCTTCAAGGCCCTATTCATTTAAACCATCTTGCATGTTGTTTTAACTGAGATGGAGTTCCTATCTCCAGAAATTGAACATCTACAAACCTGAAGAGGCTAATTAAATGCCACGATTGTGGTATAATTATAGAGCACCCATGACCAGTAAACCTTCAATGATAATATTATTTATTTGTATCCTTAGCTTTGGTATTTGTTCTTTTATAGAAGTCTGCTAAAATATTTATTTTATAGTTTTTCTTGTGATTTTAAATTCATTTTTCAAAGATATTTCATCATCCAGAGCAGTATGATTTATTTTTACAGTAGGCACTGGGTCATCTAATAGTTTTGGGTAGAAATTTTCTCCACAATGACTGAAAATGACTGGACCATGTTTAGTTTTGTAACTTGTGAGAGCCCCCCCCCAATTCATTTCCTTATGTTCAAGGGTTGCACTGTATGTCTTCTCTTGATCTTCATTTGTTGGTCCAATGTCAGGCTTTGCCACATCTTCTGCATAATCCAAAAGGTCTTGGCCTATAGTTTAGGTCATTTCTAAAAGAAACTTTGGTTCTAAAGTCACCCTGTGTACATTTTTTTTATCCTGCCAAGTTTACCATAATTAAAACTTTTGATACCTTTATTTCTCTTTATAACTTTGAAAAATCACCTCTCCTACCCAAGCCTCATCATTATGGTTAAGAGACTAAGTAATCGTGTATTGGATCTATTATTCTAGGGGTATTGATCTGAACTTTAAAGTCACAAGTATCTTTTGTATCTTTTGCATTATTAAAAGACAGAGATTTAATTAGTCCTGGATCTAATATTGCTCTGTTTACTGCTTTAGTCAATCTTTACAGAAAGTCTTTAAAAGATTTTTGACTGTTGTGTGACCTTCATATATAGTTCAGTTACTTTTCTTGGTTTGGGGGTCTTTTCCATTTAAGACTGCTGTACAGCATATTAATAAGGTATAATTATCAATGGCAGATTGATTATCTATAATTTTCTTGTGTCCTACAGCTCCTTAGTCCAAAACAAACACACAGATACTTATTATAATTACAAACTGTTTGATCTATGTCTCAGCCTATCACTAGCTAATTCTTGCAACTTAAATTAGTTCATCTCTATTAGTCTATACATGGCACATAGCTGTTAGCTTACATCTTGCTTTTTGGGCAGTTGCATTATATCTCTCAGACTCTGACCTTCTCCTGTCTCTGTGATTGGATTTCCCAAGTGGATGTATCCTGCCTTGCTATAGGCCAAAACAGATTCTTTATTAAGCAATGGTAGCAACATAAATTCACAATGTATAGAAAGGCCATCCCACAGCACTTTGTACCATTCTTGCAGATATTTCTTCAAATATCTTGGTTTAAATTTAAGTTGTTGTAATATAAGATAAAAATAGTTTTTTTCTTTACTTGTTTTATATAACTTCTATTTAAAGTTTCTCGAGGCACTTTCAAAAAGTTTACACAGTATAATCAAATAATGTCAATAGGCATTGGCAACAATATTGATCTAAAATAAATATAATACACTGTTAACTTGGTATATATAAAAAGACTTCCTTGGTCATGAATTTCATTTGCCAAATGAGGAAACTTTTTCTGACTGATTTCCATAAAACTTTCATCAAAATATCACCAAGTATATTTAATGTCACAAAGCACAACCTTGAAGAAATCTTGACATAATCCATCTGCATTTCATATATTATCAAACCATGGATGTGGATTTAATATTTACACAACCTTTTAGAATTATCCTAATGCTTTGAATTTTTGAAAAAGATATACAGGTAGTAGATGTGATTTATTTCCTCTATCATAGAAACAGATGAACACAAATAAATCCAGATTTTAAATTTCTTATCAAATATTTTATTGAGTTTTCTTTTACTCCTAAGACAAATTTTGCTTATTATATTCAATTGTGTCTTTATTTTTATTTCTTTCCATTCATTATTATGACATACCAATTATTCATATTTCTTTATTACTTTATACATGCTGTTCATACAAATTTTAAAAAACAACACACTATAAAATTTTACTAAACCAATTCCCCATTTCCCATTTGCTATACACATTTTTCCATATACATAAATATCACAAATCACATATTGCATATTATTATTGCTGAATGAAATTTCTACTTTTCCTAATTTCTTCTGATGTGCTAGAACTCAGCATAAACACAAGTGGATAATGGAAAAGAATACCAAAGAAAGTGGAATCTTGCTCTATTAGGAATAGGAAGTAATTTAAAAAGTTGGGATTCTTAATGTTCCAGAAATGATGAAGCCTTCACAATTGTTTAGCAAATCAAGAAAGAGCATAATTAGCAATGTCCAAAGAATTATAAATTAATTATAAAAGCCCATCTGAAGTCATAAATGGAGATAGAAAATGTTCAGTGACAAGCCTTACTGCTGTGATATAAATGCCCACTGATTTTACATGATGTTTGTTATTAGTTTTTCCCAGTGACTCTAGCACCCTTTCACTGGAATTTCTTACTATAGATAACTAAAAATTAACACTTTCAAGAGCAACAGCAGAGGTGTCAGTACCTGTTTTTAGGAATTCAGTGATGTTGGTTTTGTTGCATTTTGCTAATATGACTTTTTTAAATAGAATTATTTAGGATAAAATAGAAGAATTTATTCTTGGTATTTTAAATATATTTAAATATCTAAGTGCATATAAAGAAAAGTCAACACATTTTCAACTCAATGTCTCAAAATAAATGGTTCTATTGTACTGATTCTTATTCTATAAAAGTACAACTACTACCAAAAGAGCCCAGATCAGACACTACAAGTAATAACCTATCATTTGTATCTTTTATTAAATGAACAACAAAATGACAATATAAATTAAAAAACTACTCATTTAAGAATCAATTTGGATGACTTATAATTATGTGCAAATGTGAAAGATCCTAGGTTAGGTTGAACATTTTACTTTATATTCTGCTTGATATAAGCATGTTTACAACAATATATTTATGTACTATTTTTATAATGTTCTTTACTCTTACATAGAAACATACTTTATTCATGTCATCCTAACTGCTCAAAGGCAAATAAAATATATAGGTCACCCTTGTTATAGTGTAACACAAATATCAATCCAGATCAAAGAATATGGGTCATGCATTTTGTTTTGCTCTCTGAAAGTGTAACATTAAAACCACAATAACATGTTTTAAAAGCTTAGATTGAAACATGACTTAAGAAAAATGCACATTGTGAAGAACTTAGAAATTACAAGTGTACTGTAGCAATAAGTAAATATCTGGACAGAATGAAAATCAATTACTTTTTTAGTGAAACTATAGGTAAAATATATTTACTAAATAGCAAGGCAGAAAGGCAGAACTGGAATTTATTACTAGAGTATGGTCTCAGTTGTTGACTACATAAAAAGATTAGGATTAGATGGTTTGGTCTTGTTAAAGTAAATATATCACTGGGAGAATTTTTGAGGTTTCAAAATATTTCCAAAATGTTTGAGTTGGCTTTCACTGACTCTTACATGTGCATCAAGATGTGACTCCTCAGATATTATTGCTAACAAGTCTTTGCCATACCCACAAGGACTCTGCACTTCTGAAACTCTAAGCCAAATTAAATGCTATTTTTGATAATTTGTCTCATGCATGGTGTCTTGTCACAATTAAAAAGTAACTATGACAGTGATTGTAGAAATGATGAGTTAAGATCTTCAGAGGAAGATCCATAATAATGGTTGAAGTACAGTATCAAAGTACACTAGAGTTGTATTTCTAACATCTTCATCATTTTTACACTAAAAATGGCAAACATATATACATAACCCTACCAAGAAAACCAACTCAAATTTGGCCACAAATAGATCACATAGGTAGACATGAATAAGAAAGCATAAGTTTCACAGAAGAAAAAAAATCTACATCATTTTAAGAATAAATATAGAAGAAGGACAAAAAGTTTCACATGCAGCTGTGTGTCATTTTGACACAGGCTGCTGGAGCCACAGAAGGACACTATTATGTTGTAGTATGGGAGAGAATATCTGAATGGTTCGTGTCCTATAGACAGAGGCTTATCTGATGAGGTGAAAGCTGTGAGGAGCAGTCTGAAGTGGGTGCTTTGACGACTATGCTGGGCCATGGTGACACCTGGGCTTTCTGTCATATCCTTATGTCAGTGGCCTCTGATACCACCTACGGTTCAGATGATAGGTATATACAGAGTGATTTTTTTTGCCCCTCACTGGCTTCAATATTGTAGACTGTGGAGTCCTGTTCCAAGACTACAGAGTTCAAAAAAAAAAAAAAAAACAAAAAAACACAGGATAGTGAAAGCTAATTTAAGATTTGTTTATGAGAGGTAATAATAGGATAAATTCACACACAAACTATAAGTCATCATTATTATTTCTTCTATCACTGATTCAAATTCTGTAGTATATATACACATTTCATGGACCTCTATGCACTCTATAGCATATATACACATTCCATAGTTTATATACACATTCAATAGCAACTTTCTAATGCTTATATATGCATTCCATATGCTACACATTCCATAGCAGATAAACATATTCCATAGCATATATACACATTTCATAACTATATTTTTGACAATAAAAGATACCGTGCTATTTCTCAAGGTCGCAAGCATTTCTTTTTAAGTGATAAGGGACATCTGTGCTTGATTTGATTATCACTATGATTGTAACACCATCTCTTAAGGGGACAGCTAAAGGGTTACAAAAGAGAAAGCTTAAACTACAGTGAAGAGGTAAAGAAGTCATACATCATTCTAACCTACTCTAATATCTAGAGTAAAATTAACGCTATAAGTAACATTTTGTATAAAAAAAAAAAGCAAAATTCAAATTTGCTGTTTTTCTCCCAGCATGAGGACTTGCAGCTGCAGCTAAAAGCAGGTTGAGAACAGCCAATGGATAGTTCGAATTACCTGTGAAGGCTAAACAGCACTAATTCTCCTATCAGTTCCTTGTCTGAGTGGTGGAGTTTGGGGGTAGTGTAAGATGAGCTAGCCTGAGAACATGAGCATGAAAAATCTGGCCTCAACTCTCATCTGCCATATGGCAATATGAGCAGGGGAGAAATTTCCTTCCCCTGCTCCCAAACTCCACTGCACCAATAAAAGCCTGGCAAGGATGGGAGACCTTCCCAGAGGACCATAAGAGCAGAAGAGCTGCTCCTTTCCATCACCAGCGGTAAAACTATGGGAAAGCAGGCTTTGCACCTTACCTCTGCAGCACATGACAGCCACTTCTGTTGGCAGAGATTAGGGTAAGCTATTCCTGAAATTTTGACCATAAGCTATTCTTTCAGTTTGTTTTATAGAGGTATGGACAACGTAGAGAGATGTCCCACCTTGACTGTCTTCAAATGCTACAAATGAGGGAATCGACGCTCCCGCTTACTAGCATCAACACTCAGGAAAGTGGGCCTTACTCCTCACTTGGTCAACACAGTAGACCTGAGTAGGCAGGCAAAGGTAGAGTAGACATTAACCTGAGGATGTGAGAGTAGCACAGCTGGCCACAAACCCTACATCTGCCATGTGTTGGTACGGGTGAATTAAAGATGCCTTCTCTCCTTGCCCCTCACAACTTTGGTGGACAAGGGAGCCGATCCTCCCCCTTACCATCAGCAGCACTCAGGAAACTGGGCTCTGCACTTTGCCTAAGTAGCACAGTAGAGCCACACTATTTGCAGGGCTAAGGATGAACTGAGAGATGCGAGCATGAGAGATTTGGTACAGCCCCTCATCTGCCAGTGTTGTTGTGAACAGAGGAGAGATGACCCAAATGTCCCATGCAGCTCTAGCAGGTGAGAGAGCTGGCCTTGAGGTCAACAGAGTAGGAGAAATGTTCCTACCCTCACATGCTGTACCATTTCAGAGGGTACACCTGTACCTTGCCTAGGCAATACAATTGAGCAGGTACTGATGGTACAAATGTAGAAAATTTTACCCTGAGGGTGCAAAAGCAGGAGGACTGGCCCTGTGTATAGCTTATCACTGAAAGAGGTAAACTAGCCACAGAAAAGCTGGAAAACTCTCCCTGGTGTTGAGGACAAAAGAGCTGGTGGGCAGATCAACCAACAACTATCAGGTCTAAAACTAGGGTTATGAATTGGCCCACTCCAATAGTCGCCCCATAAATGATCTGCTGGAGCATGTGAAAGGGGACTTTTCTGCAGACCCAAAGATGAAAGATCTCCACAACACATGACACAGAACAACAAGAAACTATCCAAGAGCAGTCCCAGATAGGACCTGGCATCAATAGCATAGCAGAAACAAAAGAACTAAGACCAGACCAAAGACTCATTACAATGAACACTTGGAAGTAATGATAAACAAATAAAGAGAATACTGAGTGACTCAATGTGTTATACTGAGCAACATGATGAGATTGATTTTCTTCTTTTTATTAAATTTTCTTAAGTTTGCAAGGATATGGGAAATATGAAGGGATGGGAAAACAAAAATTTTAAAGAATAAATAGTTGAGCTAATGCTTTTGGGGTTGCAAATGTGTGTCTTTAGGGTATATGTCCACTGGTGGTATTGCTGAATACTTGGGGGAGATTGATTCTGAGTTTTCTGAGTAACTGCCATACTGCATTCTATGTTCATGACGGCATTATTCATAATAGCAAGAATCTGGAAACAATCTAGATGCCCCACAACTGAAGAATGGATTAACAGACTGTGGTACATATACACAATGGATTAATACTAAGGAGAAAAAAAATGTTATCTTAAAAATTAAAAGGCAAATGAATGAATTTAGAGAATATCCTCCTGAGCAAGGTATCACAAAACCAGAAGGATAATCAGGGAATGTACTCACTCATTAGTGGACTTTAAACAAAAAACAAAGAACAATCAAGCTGCAAACTACAACCACTGAACAGCTTGGGATCTGAAGGAACTTAAGAGAGACATCCAGGAAGTCCTCAAGGAAAAGAAAATAGAGAAGATTTCCTTAGTTAATTAGGAACATAAGAGATTACAACCAAGACGAGATGGGAACAAATTATGAGAGAAGATAATTGAATGAGAGGTTCAACAAAGAAGAGGTAGAGAAAAAAACAGAGATGGAGATCTTAATAGAGGAAGCAGAAAAGACTGGGTGCTAGGGAAACCTCCAAGAACTCACAGGATGTTCCTGGCTAGGTCTCCAACCAATAACAAAGGTGTTACCTAAAC
This sequence comes from Sigmodon hispidus, assembly GCA_004025045.1. Lineage (NCBI taxonomy): Eukaryota > Metazoa > Chordata > Mammalia > Rodentia > Cricetidae > Sigmodon > Sigmodon hispidus. The sequence goes on along the minus strand of PVIH01003026.1, from coordinate 152,937 downwards.
AGGACTTTCCCTATAATCAAATGAATAACCACCTCAAGTGCCATCACAGAACTTATATCTAACAATGAATAGAGATAGGGGCAGGGATACATGGCTGAGCACTGAGCTGAGACCATGGTCCAACTAACATCGAGGAAGGAGACTGTATATGAGCAAGGGGATAGGAACTAATAGGAAAATTCTTACAGAGATGATTGGAACTCTGGGCAGCTCACTGAATCAAGTACAGTCACCTTGGAACCATCAGGAAAACAAACTAGACTCTCCAAAGATAGGAAATTGTCCACTGACGTGGGCAATATGTGGAGCCTTGAAGGGGAGGAATCAGACTGTGTTTCTATGTGTGTACTGGAACTTTGGAGACCATTTTCCCCAGAGAAACACCTAACCCAGTCTTGATATTAGGATGAGGAAATCTGACATGCCTGGAGTGGATTTTGAGCTAATCCACCTTGAGAGCTTTTGCTCTTTCTGGGGAAGGAATGGGAGAATGAGGAGGAGGGAGGATGAAGGCTGACCAGGAAGGGTTGGGAGGGCAAAGGGAGTTGAAACAAGGGGATACATAGATTAAAAAATACTCTATTCTATAAAAATAAAAATAATTAAAAAGAATATAATTTTTAAAACTATAGCATCAAATTGTATAGTCTATGAGAGAAACAAGAAAGCTTTGATTAAATTGCAAAATGTACAAAATGTCATTTAGTGATAAAGCAGAATTATGATATAGTAACACCTAATAAAATATAATGAAAGGATACTTAAAACCCAATAAACAAACCCAATACAAAACTATACCAGAGTCATATAATGTCAAGTAGAAACATGAAAGAAAAGAAAAAAGTTCTAAAGCCAACTAAGAACCTTCTGTATCATATGTTATAGGGGAAATAAACTTAAGCCATCTGTTGACAGCATTGTGATTCCAGCAAAATAGCTGAAATCTACAATGATAACACCAGATTTAGAAAAAAATGTGGAACAGCAGAAACTCTTTCATTTGTGGTGTAAAAAATATACTATGGAAATTTCTTACAGAACTAAAATTAAAACTGCTGTTAGTTACATCCAGTGATTCTCAGTTAGTTTAGAACTTTAATGTCCCTAAAAATGAGACACAAGGCATAGAGAGATGGCTTGGCTCAAGAACACTTGATGGTTTTGCAAAAGGCCTGGGTTCAGTTCTTAGAAGCCATATTCTTGCTGAAAACCACCTGTAACTCTAGTGCCATGGAACCTGAGGCTTTCTTGTGGCCTCTGAGAATGTCAGCATGGCATGTGGGCAAATAGGTACATTCATGTACAGAGAGTAAAATAATAAATTTTTAAAAATTAACATGAATTTTCTTAGAAGATTTTTTATTTATAGTTGCTTAGACTTATAAGTATTCATGATATCCTTTCCATAGTGAATTACTTAATAAGACCATTTTACCTATAGGTAATGGGGTATTATGTAGGGCTAACATCATACAAGACAGAAAATTAAATATAATTACTAAAGAAGGCATAAACAATCTGAAAAAACAAATGTCATTGTATATCAAATATATGACATTAGTAAGATTTTAAACTTCAAAGATTTATAACAAAATAATTATTTTCAGGATTTGTGTTATATGATAATATTGTCTAATAGAAACATTACTATCCTGAAAGAAGGCTCATTAAGACTGAGGAAGAGGAAGCTTCAACTTGAAATATTCTTTTGTTGAGGGCAGATCTTTAATTCTCAAGAAGAAAATAATTTATAAATTTTAGGAATTTAGTTCTTTACGCTAACAAATTTTTACAGTTCTTCCCTGTCTAAGATTTTACACACAAAATGAACTAATATGGAAAGGGAGACTTTCTGATCCATTGAACTATTTACACCTCATGCAGAGTCCTCCAGAGATAAAAGTTTCTTAATCATGACTCATGCTGTGCTAGGTCTTTTGGTAATGAAGTTGACTTTGTGAGGTCTATGCTTAGGCAGGAACTCCTATACATGTATGCAACCCTAATAAGTCATTAGTTCACCAAGTTGAACTTGGAAAAAAAATGTTTCTTTTATGTGTCATTGGTACCCTTTGTGGATTGACTATATTTATTCATGTCTCCCCAGGTATAGTCTGAGAGGATGTTGAGTTGACTGTGTGAAACTCAGAGAATGTTTAAAGGTAAAAACAGTTATAATAAGGCAATACGACTTGTGTTTTGTTCAGAATCATGATGCATAAAAAACTAAGACAGGACCTCACTGTAACTATGGGCTAGTGGTGATTTTGATATGTCAAATGTTGGTTTATTGATTAATTAACACAGATACTTCTCTGCTGATGATATGGCAGGTGAAGAAGCTGAATATTGAATAAGTACAAAGGTGGTAGATTTTTTTCCTTCTTTATTTAATTTTTATTTAAAACTAAAATCCAACATTAAAAATATCAATGATTTCTTAGTACTTACCTCATATACTGACATGGACCAACATTTACAGTAATCAAAAAGTTTCCTTTGTTTACCCTAAAACAACATAATAATGGAAGATGCATTAAATTTCAACAGGAGGTGTTTTGTCTTTACTCTAAAGATTAAAATTTGTGTTGCCTGAACATAATTAATATTGTTCAATGGCTTTGCAAATGTTTTTATATAATATATATATATATATATATATATATATATATATATATATATATCCAAAATGTGTTTATTGGGATGGTTCCCACTCATCTTGAATCAGGTGCTTCTCAGTGCTGCTTCCTCCTAAACGAGCATCCTTCTGTAAGCCTTACTTTTCCACCTGTAGGCTGACAGAGGACAGTGGAACAGCCAACACATAAGACTACCATTTGTGCATGGCTAAAGACCGTGGTGATTTTGTAGCATCCTTGGCATTTCACATCCATAAAGTAGGAATTGGGGCTCTGAACCAGGCACTTTTTCTTGTGTTTCCTCTTTTCCTCATCTGGAGAGGGATAAAGGAGATCCTTTGCGAGAAGCATGTTCTTGTAGGGAAGCCGTCACGCCGGAAAGCAAATGTTAAATAAACTTATAATTCATCTCTAAAATATATAGTGAACTTAAGAAACTAGAGCCCAAAACTCTTAATAACCCAATTAAAAATGGGGTTCAGAACTAAAAAGGGAATTCTCAGCAGAAGAATTACAAATGACTGAAAGGCACTTGAAAAAGTACTCAACATCTTTGTACATCAGAGAAATGCAAATCAAAACAACTTTGAGATACCACCTTACACCTGACAGAAAGGCTAAGATGAAAAACACAGATGACAGCCTATGCTGGAGAGGATGCATGTAAATTTGTTTAGCCACTCTGGAATGTAGTATGGTGGTATCTCAGAAAACTGGGAATCAATCACTACAAAGATCACCCCAAAATCGATTATTACACCATTATCCCTGAAAATATGGGCTTTGTGTTATATTGATTTTCAAGTAAGTCATTGAAGAAGCAGAAAGTTTTTACATTATTTAAGTTGAAATTTTTATTAGGGAACTATAAGAGATACAGACACCTCAATAATAATAAAAAAAAAACTGAAAATTTTCTTCAGATCAACTTGTGATCAGGCTCCCCTGTTCTTGGGAAGAAATTGTTGGGTTAAGAAGGCAGCCACACCAAAGCAAAGCTTTCTTAGCTTGAATTTTCTTTCTGTCCCTCTCCCCACAGTTGGTGAGAAGACAGACTGCTGGGAGAAGCAGTACACAGATGAGTGCATCTGTAGGGAAATTATGAGAGACTAGAAAATATACAGAATATTAATAGTTCTCAAAACTTTTGGCTTTGAAATCCTATAACATATTTACAAATATATTTATAAAATTTTACTGAAAAGGAAAAAGTTCAATATGTGTTCACAAGGTCTCCTGCACTTCTTTTCCATACCACATCATATCCTAGATAACCAAGAAGAGCAAAAAAATCTTTTTGAAACATATTTTAAATAATTTTATTTATGTTTTAATAAGTTAATACAATATATTTGCTTATATTTGTTCCTCTGCCCAAGTTTCTGAGATCCTATTCCACCTACTTATTCAAATGCAATTCTGTCTCACTCTGTCTCTCTTTGTATCTGTCTCTCTGTCTCTGTCTACACAGACATAGCTACACATACATACACATACAGACACACACTCACATACATACATACACACAATATGACTCCACGCCCTCTTTCCCTCTTTAATGCTAAAATTCTGTCTGTATTTAGTATGTGCATGTCTTGTGTATAATGTGAAAGTCATCCTGAGTTCAGTCTTTCCATCTCCTCTATATTTTTAATTCTTGCAAGAACCTTTATGATCTACACTTTGTGCTTAGGGTTGATTATTTTGATGTCTCTTGTTCTCTGTCTGTTGATAAGTTATGAGTTTCTGTGTTGACATCTACCTTAAAAAATACCTCTGTTGAACCAGTGTTCATCTATGGGTATAGCAATAGACATCAGAAGTCATTCTATTGCTGTTAAATTAGCAAATCAAAAAGTGATTTTTCCCATATCGAGCCACAGTAATTTTTTTTTTCCTTTTTAATTGTGACAGTCTAAAGTACAGATTCCATATCATGGAATGAGTACAAAATCCATTAAAAAGTGAGTTTTTACTTTTATTTTATTGGTTCTCCTTTGGGAAAAGTGTGCATAATATTAAATGTGTGTTATATTTGCAATTATCAGGGTTCACAGCTGAAAAAGATTGATGAGTACATGTATCCTCTAGTAGTGTTCACCTACAAGGACTATAAATGCTAGATTATTAGGGATGAGTTTCCAGTTGATTATAAGATAGATTGTTCAATGTTCTCTAACTCAAGTTTGTGTTGTCTTTAGAGTCCTACCGTCAGAGTCTGGGTATAACTAATAGCATTGCAATAACCTGTAATGGAAATAAAATTTTGAAAAAAAAATGAAAGCAAGAAAAATAATCTCTCAGTTTTTAAGAAGAGAAAGAGCATAAATTCCCTAGGTCCTTTCACATGGTTATGTATAACAACCTTCCTAGAAGATTATGGGGTGTTCCTTAGTGTGTATGTCACCTTTACTCAGCTTTCCATGATGTACTTTATTCTCCAACAAAAGTCTGTTAATGTATCACTGTGTATTGTAAGTTTAATACTACAATTCACATCAAATGAATTAAGAAAATTTTAACTTTTCTACTGCTGCTGGTGATGATCAATGTACTTATGGTCTGCCCAATTCTATTGAATCTCCTGTTAAAATGTGCACTGTTGTCCCACCTCCTACCATGACAACTTCCTGAGAAAGGGGTGAGATGTAGTTTTGTAGAAATGTAAAGCAATTTTTTACATTGAATTATTAAATGAGAAATGAAGATTACTAGAGTACAGAGGTAATTTTATGAATGTCATTTATGATACATAAAAAGCAACAGAACTCAAACCAGAAGATTTGCAACAATATATGAAAATAGAATAATAATATATTCTTCTAAATTCAAAGCTCTAAATTCTGAACTGCTCTTTTTCTCTATTTCGTTCTTGCACCTAAAGTTATCTATAAAAGAATAAAGTCGTATTTCAGTTGTGTTGTTTGATCTGTCAACACTAAATCATTTTCTTAAAGACAGAATTCTCAGAGCTGAGGAGAAAAAAATGCAACTTCAAAGTACTAAATCTCATTTCTCTTTAAAAATATGATAACATTTTCAAAGGTGAGAAAAATTTGCCTTAAAGCTAAAAACTAATTTTATGCTATGAGTTCATTTCATTTGAGTTTGATGCTAAATAGAAGAGCATACAACACATCAACTATGACTGCCCAACTTTGATAAAGTGCAATGTATTAGAAGTCAGAATTATAAAATCATTATTAATTAAAAAATTGCAGTATCTTGTAGCACTTACTAAATATGTAGGTTTTTTTGGAGAGTTGTAAATTGCTTTTTATTCATAAAAATACACTTAACTGAAAAGGGGCCAAAAGGCAGTTAACATACACAGTGAATTAAATATAAACAGTTTATGAAGAACAATAACAAGAACAAATAATATGAAAATAACAGAACCAAAACAATCAAAACCAAAATCTAAAACAAAAATCAAATTAAATTAAGATTAAACGACACTCAGTTGGTGCAGAATGAACATCACATATATACAAATGGGGGCTGCCCTTAGAGACATGGTAGAAAGGCAATCATGAAATCTAACTGATGTTCCAAGACAAAAACAGCCATTCTTTTCTAGGGCTTTGTATGACAAGTTCTCCACAATGGTTAGGTATGTTTTTCTTGTAAGTTCACAGATACAAATGGGTGTTTCATTGGAAGGAGGTCTAGATCCTAGGGTGATGAATGTCATGGTTTCTAGTTGTCTGTGGCTTCTGTTGGCTTCCTCAGTTCTCACAAAAGGTATTGTCAAGAAGGAAAGGGAGTCAAAACCTAGAAACAGCCATGCTGGGTCACTGGCTAGGCATAAATCAAGGCCTATCTCAAAATTAAAACCAAATTTTAAAAGAAAGTGCATCTCCAGTAGTTGCTGGGAATAGGGATCAGCAGGTGGTTCTTACTGTAGAGCCTCCTTCTCCAAGTGGCTCTCATCCTGGACTGTGGCCTGTTCCAGCTTAGGCTGATGGTTTTTGGACCTCATCTGGGAGCCTCCAGAGTGATGCTGCAGCTTTTCTGACAAGTCCTTTTCCTGGGAGACCATCCCCTTCTGCTTCATCAAGGACTGAAGTCTCTCTTCTGAACTTTTGATCCACTGTTGTTGCTGGGCTCTCAGATCATGGATCTCTTCCTCTTTGTCCTTAGAGACCATATTCATGTTCTTCACCGGATCCCATTTGTCCAGATGTTTCTTGGTCTCCCTCCTCAGGATGTCTACCTTCTTACTGAGCTGACTGTGTTCCATCAGGAGCTGGCTGTGTAGACCACGATAGAAGAGTCTCTCCTTCCTCAGCTCACTGTATTTCTTTGAGGCCTTGGTGTTCTCATTTTCAAATACCTCTAGTTCAGACATTGCTTGGTTATAGTCTAACTTCAGTTTTTCATAGAAGATATATGTTTCATGGTAGGGCCTATTGTCCACAGTCCCTTCCAAAATGAAAAGCAGGCGATCACGTAGCTCATTCCTTTGGCTGGTCACCACCTGCAGCCTCTCCATTTTTTTCTTCAGCTGTTTCCTTGTAAGGACAGTTTGGTGAGTTAATGACTCCACAGCAGCCCTGTGCCTACACCAGAACCATATTTTTGATCTTGTGTTACAGGGAGCCTGAAGGCCAGATTCCTTCTTCCTCTCTCTTGTCTCAGGACATTCTCCATTCTGTCTCCCAAGCAGTCGTCTCAGTCTTGACAACATGTCTAAAGCTGTATACTGTAGGCACTGAAGGAATGCCCTTAGTGTAGCTGGTATCTCAAGAATACAATAGAACGTTCAGAATAGAGACTCGTGATGTCATCTGGAACAGCCTTTACACCCTGCTCATTGGTTCATCCTGAAATGATCAGAATCCCAGGCTACTTTCCAGGAGCCTTTCTTGGAATACAGGGGAAGTCATTCAGCACCTGGTCCTCCTCAAGGCAGAATTACCTTCGCATGATTGGAAGACCCATAGTACTTCCCATGTTGAGAACTAAACTGTCCTTTACAAACACTGCCCAGAAATTTCTCATTTCTTCCTCAAAATTCCTCTAGTTACTAACATAAGTAATTAAATAGTATTGAGAAGCCACATTAATATGAATGTACAATAGGAAAGATCACTTTCCTCAACTACAAATATTTGAAAGCACATCCAGGAACACCTTGTAGGATGGTTACAGTGTGGGATTTGGATACAAGTACAGTCATGGAAGCCATGTGCTTAGCATTAGAAAATCACCCCAGAATCCCTTGGCTGATAGAGAATGCAGACATCAGAGTGCTGGCAAAAGTGTGATGATCCAATATCAGAGGAGAGAAATAGTGGATCCCCCAGGGGAACAAGCCTCAGGCTGAGTGTGGTCCACTCCACTTCACTCTACACCAAACTACTAAGGCACAATTAGTTACTGTCAGGAGCAATTGCCACAAGCTATTGTGCGCCATGATGCAATTATAGTTTATAGCATTTGACATTTCAGATGGTATCCCACCAGAAGAAGCATTCTCTGATGTGGTTCCCAAGCTGAGCAAGGCTTAAGGGTCATTGATTTGTTTTGTTTTGTTTTGTTTTGTTGTGTTGTTTTGTTTTTTTGTTTTGTTTTGTTTTTCTTCTTTATTTATTTTGTATTTATCAAAAAAACAGTAAAATGAATTTAAAATGCTGAAAAGTTAACAATAACTATAAAGAGGGTAAAAATCATAAGCATGACTTATCAAGGGTGATAATGCAAATAAGATTGCTACACATGTATTTACTTTGTGTTCAGCTTTCCCTCTGAATTTTTTTTCCATCCCTGTATATCCTTATTCAAGGTCCCTTCCACCTCCCACCACATCAGGTCATTTTTCTTCTCTGCAACTCCCCATCCCCTCTCTGGGCAGGGAGTAGACAGTCCTATGGTCCCACTGACCCAATAATGTTTGGATCAGTCTCCACTCCTGGCCAAATCCAGTTTTGTCCATCCTCCCTCAAGAGTGAGTCAGGTGTTCCTATAGTTGGAGTGGGGTCCGAAGGGTCAGTCCAGGGTGTTTCTGATCCCCAGCTGTTCAGTGGTTAGGGTTTGCAGCTTGGGCACGCTTGGCTTTTTTCTTGTTTGTTTGTTTAGAGACCACTAATGAGTGAGTACATCCCCTGCTTATCTTTCTGAGTTTGTGACGCCTTGCTTGCGAGGATATTCTCCAAGTCCATCCATTTGCCTGCGAGTTTTAGGATATCATTTTTTCTTACTGCTGAGTAGTATTCCATTGTGTAGATGTACCACAGTTTGTTAATCCATTCCTCAGTTGAGGGACATTTAGGTTGCTTCCAGGTTCTTGCTATTACGAATAAAGCTGCTATGAACATAGTTGAGCTAATGCCTTTGGAGTGCGAATGTATATCTTTAGGGTATGCACCCTGAATTGGTATTGCTGGATCCTTGGGAATATTGATTCCCAGTTTTCTGAGAAACCACCATACTGCATTCCAGAGTGGCTGAACAAGCTTACACTCTCACCAAAATAAAGGAGTTTTCCCCTTGCTCTACAACATCTCCAGCACAGGCTGTCATCTGAGACTTTTTCTTAGCCAATCTGACAGGTGTCAGATGGTGCCTCAAAGTTGTTTTGATTTGCATTTCTCTGATGGCTAAATAAGTTGAGCACCTTTTCAAGTGCCTTTAAGCCATTTTTAATTCTTCTGCTGAGAATTCTCTTTTTAATTCTCAACCCCATTTTTGATTGAGTTATTCAAAGTTTTGGGCTCTAGTTTCTTGAGCTTTACATATTTTAGAGATCAGTCCTCCACCACTTGTAGGGATGGTGAAAATCTTTTCCTGTTCTGTAGGCTGTCGTTTTGTCCTATTGACAGTGTCTGTGGCTTTACAGAAGCTTCTCAGTTTCATGTATTGATATTTGTTCTTAGTGTCTGTGCCACTGGTGTTATATTTAGGAAGTGGTTGCCAGTGCAAATTCGTTGGAGGATATTTTCCACTTTCTTTTCTATCAAGTTTAAAATGTCTGTGTTTATTTTGAGGTCTTTGATCCACTTGTATTTGAGTTTCGTGCAGGGTGCAGGGTGACAGGCTCGGATCTATTTGCTGTTTTCTGCACAATACCGTCCAGCAATGTCAACACCATTTGCTAAATCTTTTATCCATTGAATATTTTGGGCATCTTTTCGATGATCAGGTGTTCTTAGATTTTTGGGTTAATGCCCTGATCCTCAACATAATTCCATTGATCCACAAGTCTGTTTTTATGCCAGTACCAGGCTGTTTTTATTACTGTAGCTCTATAGTATAACTTGAAGTCAGGGATGGTGATGCCTCCTGAGGTTCTTTTGTGGAGTAGAATTGTTTTGGCAATACTGGCTTTGCTGTTATTCCAAATGAAATTGAGTATTGTTCTTTCAAGGTCCAAAAAATATTGTGTTGGGATTTTGATGGGCAGTGCATTGAGTCTGTAGATTGCCTTTGGTAGAATTGCCATTTTTACTATGTTGATCCTACCTATCTGGGAACATGGGAGATCTTTCCATTTTCTGATATCCTCTTCAATTTATTTCTTCAGTGATTTAAAATTTTTGTGAAATTGATCTGTTACTTCTTTGGTTATAGTTACTCCAAGGTACTTAATTCTATTTGCAGCTAATGTAAATGGTGATGTTTTCTTTATTTCTTTTTCAGCCCTGTTATCTGTAGTGTAGAGAGGGGCTACTGATTTCTTTGAATTAAACTTGTACCCTGCTACATTGCTGAAGGTATTTATCAGCTGTAGGAGTTTCTTGGTAGAATTCTGCAGGTCACTTATGTATACAAGCATGTCATCTGCAAATAGAGATAGTTTCACTTCTTATTTTCCAATTTGTATCCACTTAATCTCTTTTCATTTTCTTATTGCTTTAGCTAAAACTTCGAGAACTATATTGTATGTATATATATATATATGTATATTTCCTGATTTTAATTGGATTGCTCTGAGTTTTTCTCCATTAATTTTGATGTTGGCTATTGGCTTTTTCTAAATCGCCTTTATTATATGTAGGTATTTTTCCTAAATTCCTGATCTCTCCAGGGTTTTTATAATAAAGGAATGTTGTATGTTGAACCAACCCTGTATTTCAAGGATGAAGCCTACTTGGTTGTGGTGGATGACTTTTTTTATATATATATTGTTGTATATGTTTTCCCAAAATTTTGTTGAGAATTTTAGCATCAAGATTTATGAGTAAAATTGGTCTGTAGTTCTTCTTCTTTGTTGTGTCTTTCAGTGGCTTGGGTATGATGGTTGTCGTGGCCTCATAAAAGCAATTTGCCAATGTTCCTTCAGATTCTACTTTGTGAAATAGTTTAAGGAGTAATGGCAGTAATGCTTCTTTGAATGTCTGGTAGAATTTTGCACTGAAACCATCTGGACCTGGGCTTTTTTTACTTGGGAGTCTTTTAATAACAGCTTCAATTTTCTTTAGGGTTATAGTCTGCTTAGGTAATTAATCTGATCTTCATTTAATTTTGGTAAATTGCACCTGTCCAGAAAGCTGTCCATTTTCTAGCTTTCCCATTGTTTGGGAATATATATTTTCTGATAATTCTCTGGATGTTCTCAGGGTCTGTTTTTATGTCCCCTTTTTCATTTCTGATTTTGTTGTTTGGATATGCTCTACTTTTTGATTAGTTTGGATAAAGGCTTACCTATCTTGTTGACTTTCTCAAAGAACCAACTCTTAGTATCATTGATTCTTCGTATTGTTCTTTTTGTTTCAATTGTAGTGATTTCAGCTCTAAGTTTTATTATTTCCTGTGGTGTACTCCTTCTAGGTGAGGTTGCTTCTTATTGTTCTAAGGCTTCCAGCTGAGCTGTTAGTTCTCTAGTGTGGGATTTCTCTAGGTGTTTTATAGGCATCTAGAGCTATGAATTTTTCTCTCAAGTCTGCTTTCATTGTGTCCCACAAGTTTGGGTACGTTGTGGATTCATTTTCATTAAATTCTAGGAATTCTTTGATTTCTTGCTTAATTTATTCCTTGACCCAGAGATGGTTCAGCTTAGTGATGTTTAGTTTCCATGATTTGGTAGGCTTTCTTTGATTTTTCATGTTATTGAACTCTAACTTTAGACCCTGGTGGTCTGATACGATACAAGGGATTATTTCCAATTTTTTGTATCTTCATATTTATTTTGTGACCAACTATGTGGTCAATTTTAGAGGAAGTTCCATGAGGAGCTGAGAAATATGGATATTACTTTGCATTTTGATGTAAGTTCCTGTAAATATCTATTAAATCCATTTCTATCATAACTTCAGTTAGACTCCTTAATTCTCTGTTGAGTCTCTGTCTGGTTGTCCTATCTGGGGGAAATAGTGGGGTATTGAATTCTCCCACTATTATGGTGTGAGAACTTACGTAGTATTAGAGCTTTAGTAGTGTTTCTTTTACATAAGTAGGTGCCCTTATATTAGGTGCATCAAAATTCAGGATTGAGATCTCCTCTTGACCAATTGTTCCTGTAATGAATAAGTAATATCCATCTTGGTCTCTTTTAATTACTTTAAGCTTAAAGTCTACTTTGTTAGATATCAGGATGGCAACCCCAGATTGTTTCTTAGAGCCATTTGATTGGAAAATCATTTCCCAAGTCTTTACTCTGAGTCTGTGTCTGTCTTTTTGGTTGAGGTGTGTTTCTTGTAGGCAACAGAAGGATGGCTTCTGTTTTTGTATCCATTTTGTAAGTGTGTGCCTTTTTATAGGTGAGTTGAGTCCATTGATATTAAGGGATATTAGTGACCACTGATTGCTGTTTCCTGCTATTTTTGGTAGTATCTTCTATGTATTACTTTCTCTGGTCTTTTCTTCTGTGGGGTTATTGATTGTTTATGGTTTTATGGGTGTATCTGGGATCATTAAGTTGTAGTTTTCCCTCTAATGCTTTCTGGAGGGCTCGATTGGTATATAGATATTGTTTCAGTCTGACTTTGTCATGAAATATCTTGTTTACTTCATATATGATGATGATAATTTTGCTGAATATAGTACTCTAGGCTAGCAGCCATGCTCTTTTTGTATCTGTAAAACTTCTGACCAAGCCCTTCTAGCTTTCATCGTTTTCATTGTATAGTCAGGTATTATTCTAATGGGTCTGCCTGTATAAGTAAGTTGGCTCTTTTCTTTTGTAGCTCTTAAGTTTTTTTCTTTGTTCTGTATGTTGTGCGGCTTGATTATTATGTGATGAGCAGACTTTTTTGAGGGGTCATATCTAATTTGTGTTCTGTAAGCTTCTTGTATTTTTATAGTCATTTCCTTCTTTACGATAGGAAATTTTTTGTCTATGATTTTATTGAATATATTATCTTTGCCTTTGAGCTGGTATTCTTCTCCTTCTTCTATTCCTATTATTCTCAGGTTAGGTCTTTTCATGGTATCCCAGAATTCCTGACCACTTGTGTTATGGCTTTTTTGGTTTTAATATTTCCTTTGACTGACATATCTATTTCTGCTACTGAGTCTTCCATTTCAGAGATTCTCTCTTCCATCTCTAGGATTCCTGATGCTTGTATCTGTAGTTCCAGCTCTTTTCTTCAGATTTTCTATTTCTACCTTTGCCTCATTTTTGTCTTTTTATTGCTTCTATTTCAATTTTTAGTTCCTCTAATGTTTCTGTCATTTCTTGGTTTACATTTTCTTGGCTTTCTTTCCAGGATTATTATTTTTATTTCTTGTTTTATAGGTATGCATGCGAGTGTATTCTTATTATATGTGTATGTTTATGTGTGTATGTTTTTTTTACATTTTTTCTTAGTTTTGGTTTTCTTTTTATATTTTTTTGCTCTGTTTTATTTAACTTTTTAGTCTCTATTTTGTTTTTTAATGAGAGAAAAAGAAGGCATAGATTTAAAATGATAGGGCATTAGGGACCAACTGGGAGAAGAAAGGGGAGTAGAAGCCACGATTGATATATTATATGAAAAATATTTTCAATAAAAAGAAAAAGTATACAATAAAAATGTTGCTAATACCAAAATATAAGACATGAACTTGGTAGAAAAATATTTTGAGGGTTGATAAATTACAGAAGAAGGGAGGATGTATATGATTAAAACACATTTTATTTATGTATGAAATTTTCAAAGAATGAAAAACAACTTCTAATAATTGAAGGCAGGTACACTGCAAGGCTCTATTATTCTGCTTCTAAAAGTGATGGGTTGTCAAACAAATTACAAATACCAAAAAGTACATACATATGTATTAGATGTTGGCCAGGGAAGACTCATATTTCTCTTAATTAATATAGTTTTCTGCTATCCTTCTTAGTTTCCCACCATAATAACAGTGAAAACCTAATGCTAAAAATACTTCATATACTGTTTGAAAACTATAAGGGGTCAAACTGGACAAGAACAGAGAGTATATTGACTGTGCTGGCTAGATTTTTTAATACAACATGGCATAAACTGAACTGCTGAGAGAAAAAAAAATTGATGTCAATGATCTTAGAGAGCTGTAAAGTCAACAAACTACAAAAACAGCCTGACAGTCAACTTGTTCACAGTAACAAAAATAAGGGGGACAAAAAGAATGCAAGATCCAGAAAACATGGGAAAATTCCATATTCAGGACAAGATCCATCTGTTAGAACCAGCATAGGCTTCCGTTGTGTGTACTTAATGTACACAAAAATTGACTTGTTAATATAATCAAACCTGGAGAAATTCAGGGTTTTCTAACCCTCAATATTAAACTATTGTCTATGGCTCGATTCTGGAAAAGCAGGGGTGGATACATTCAATTTTCTACCTACTGGTAAACAGTACAACTCCAATTAGTATTTCCATACCATTTGTTATGTAAATCTTGGTTATACTCATCAGGTCAGAAAATAATTTTTTAAAAAAAACATAAATCTGAAACATGGATGTAATACAGGAAGTACTAAAGAATAAGAGAGTAATAAAGTTGCATGGAGAAAGAATAAATGTAATGGATCATATACATGTATAAAATTATCACATGTAAGCTTAAATAATATATAAATTGCTTAAAATAACAGGCCAATAATAGGGCAAATCATATTTTTTCTATTTTTATTGTTGGTAATAAAATAATTTTAACAAAATTTTTGTATCCTTTTCTTATTTCTTAATTAAAATTCAGATTATTATGTACTTCATAGATTACTGATTTTTAACTTATTATATTTTATGTAATTTATTATATAGTAAAATTGTAATAATTTATAGTTTCATTAATTAACTGTCAATGGGACAATCAAAATGGAATATAAATAAAGTAAGCATGTATGCTAGAGCAGTCATAAAACTTGAAAACTTATGCTAAGTATAAGTTTAAATTTCTTGATGAACTGCCAGAACATGTGATTTTTTAATTCTTTTAGTGGGCACATATATATTTAACTTTAGATTGAATGTATGATTTTAAAACTCTAAAAGCATAATGAAATTCATCGACTCATACCCATTAAATATATGAAATGTATGATATATGAGTTATATCAATAAAAATGTTTCAAAGAAAACTTAAAAATAAGTAAGATGTATGCCAGGATTTGGCAGGATTAACACTGAATATCAGATGCATGGACTGAGAATTGAAATGCATACATAACTAAATGTGAAATAGTCATCTCTTGCATTTTTTTCTACACCCATAATCCTTAAGTCAGTTGGATTTGCTAGAATTGAAATATGGTTGTACTTTTGCTTTTTTTTAAGTTTTTTTTTTTAATTTCATATATCAACCACAGTTCCCCTTCTCTCACCTCCTCCTACTCTTTTCCCACCTTCCCCCACACCCATTCACTCCTCAGAGAGGGTAAAGCCTCCCATGTGTTTTCAACAAAGTCTGGCTTAACAAGTTAAGACAAGGATAAGCTCCTCCCCTGGTATTGAGACAGGGTTAGGTATTTCTTCATAAACATTGGGTTCCAAATTGTCATTTCATGAGCTATTAATAAGTCCTGGTCTTAGTGCCAAGACCCCTATACACTTCCCAAGACATACAACTGTCACACACATTCAGAATGCCTAGTTGGGTGTCATGGAGGTTCTCTAACTGTCACTCCAGAGTCACTGAGCCCAACTATCTTTGATCAGCTGTCCTTGTGAGTTTTTCTATCATGATCTTGACCCTTTTACTCATATAATCCCTTTTTCTTATCTTTAACTGGACTCTGGAAGCTCCACCCAGTGCTTAGTTCTGGGTATCTGTATCTTGTGACATTGCTCCCTGGTGTTAAGGATGAGCCTATGATAGACAATTGATGCAGACACTCTTATATATATATATATATATATATATATATATATATATATATATATTCTATTAGGAAAAATAATTTTCAGTCAATTAAAGATACTCAATTTTGTATTCACATTGAAGTTATGGTAAGAATAAGAATCTGGAAGACATAATTTAAATAATCAGCATATTAAGATGCATGAGAATTCAAAGCCATTGAGAAAGAGGAGAGGAGAATTAAAAGTGATTTGAAGTAGAGAATATAATGGAAACAATGTGTGAGTAATCACCTGCTTCATTGATGACTACCTATTTCTGCCTTCTTTTCATGCTGCCCTGAATCCTCCTTGCTATGTCTGAGTACTTTCCTGTAATTGTGTTAAATTTCTCAACTTCCGTAAGTGATGGTTATTTAAAAATACAGGTATTATTAATTAATTTAAAGCTAATAGCTTTAAAATGAGTTTACATGCACAGAAACAACTAACTTGATTTCTGTGAACTTGAAATAATATACAAATACATTAAAATTAAATTCTCATTTAGGACCAAGTTTATGGTTCCTCTCTCTCCAAGACTCATCCAATATGTGGAAGAGAGGACAAGAAGATTATAAGAGCTACATATTTGAGATGTCTATGGCAAAATAGTGCTTTATATGTCAGGGTCATTTACCCATATACTCACAACTGCAGTGGTTGACTGAATAAGGTATACATCATGTAAACCCAATCAGCACTAAGAGGAAAGGTGCCAAGAGGCTTTATTTATAGCTGAGAAGCTACTGGCAGGTGATGGTTAAAAGAAGAGGAATCTTTTATTAGGGATATAGACTATAGGAAGTTTCCCATGTTCCAGTGGATGCCCACACACTCATGCCCACTTAATATTGGCACAGGGTGGTGTATCAGTTTTAGGAAGTCCAGGAAGATTGAAGAAATATATAAACAGAGTCAAGATGCTAAGTAATCACTTTTGTCTGTAATTCTTGCCTTAATACATAATGTCAACTTAAAAAATTAAAAAGAAGATGAAAAATAAATTTCAAAATAAACAATATAGCAGAAAACAAGGGTCACATTTAATTCTGTGAACTTTTGAAGGTCAACCATTAATGATCACCCATGTATTCCTTTAGAGGTAGACTCTGAGGAAAGTTGGCCATAGAGTGAATGGACACAGAGCTCATCAGATAATACAGGAAAGGGATGAGTGTGAGATATGATGATCATCTGTATAAACGTTCAAGTACATTAACAGCACAAGGCTGACTCCCAAATTCAGTGAAATTAGGAATTAGTAGGAGATAAGAAGCTAAAAGTGCTGACAAATTTTAAGTATAGATGTCAGTAGGCTAAAAGACTGACACCTTGCCAAGTTTGAAGACAATAAAAAGAGCCTAGGCAGCTTGGGCACCTTGGAAAAACAGAATCATCTCTGATAAACAGCATTGTTCAGGCATTGTTACAGTAAATGGCATCTACTGAGTGGAGCTGTTACTCCTGTTTGCAGCGATATCAACATCACAGCTCTTGCTCCAGGTACTAAATTCCCATAAAGTAGGACAAGAGAGCAAAATGGAATCTCAGAATGACAACATGACAGTTAGCAGGCTATGGAAATATTGACATTTTAAGTTTAAGAAAAATAGCAAGTGAAGCAAAAGCTCAAAAATATAAATAACAGATACAAAAGTTTTGGTTCCATGCCACAAGTAAATCGAAAGGAAGGAAGGAGGAAGGCTATGCATACTCAAACGAAAGGAATTCAAATTCTTTGTTAGATTCAACAATGGTCATAGTGAAAATACTGAGGGGAGAGAAGGAAGTCATTGGGGTTTTTTATATTAAGATATATGCACAATATTTTGTATGGAAATGTAGGTATACACAGGAGTGATTGTCAAAATATTTTAACAGCTGGTGCCACTTCAAACCCAAACTGGGTCATGTAGGCTACCTGCTATGCAGACATATGCACTTAGATTCTGGACTGAAGCCAAGTTTTGAGGGTAATAATATAAAGGTATTGAGATGTTTAAAACTTTTTATAATTAAACCTACATGTATAGTAAATAAAATACTTTCAAATTGTATTAGCAATCAAGATTGTACCAATGGATTTTTATAAAATTTCTATATAATTGGAACAATTTTGATTTTAATTATTATAAAAGAATACATTGAGAAAAAATCCTATGAGTCCTATTAATCCTCTGACAGTTTCTCATATCCAATTTGTGTCATAAATATGTATTTTTAAACATATACTATTATTATATTTTACATTAGTTTCTCAGTTTCATGGTAGCTATTACTTTTTCTTATTTTTATTTATAAAATGACAACTTATATTCCATGTATTAGTGATTTGGCCACCATATTTGTGTAAGGATGCAATTGGTACAAGTGTTCCCATTGTTCTGCTTAAATTTATTGACCATGAGAGAATTCTTTCATCATAGCAATGCTATTTCTTCATGACCAATTACTTTTTTTTTTTTGTGGTTTGCAGCTTGAACATGCTTAGGTTTTTCTTTCCTTTTTTTGTTATTTTTTTATTTTGTATTTATCAAAAAAAAACAGTAAAATGAATTTAAAATGAGGAAAAGTTAACAGTAACTATAAAGAGGATAAGAATCATAAGCATGGCTTATCAAAGGTGGTAATGCAAATAAGATTGCTACACATATATTTACTTTGTGTTCAGCTTTCCCTCTGAATATTTTTTTTCCATTCCTGTTACTTTTCATTTTACTTATCTTAAGTGGTTCCCATTCACACACAAATCTTTAAAATATTGAAAAGGTGTGTACTTTGCTTTTTATAATTAATCATATTTTTATGTGTATTGGTATAAGTAAGTCTATGTGCATCATGTGTATGCATGAGTCTTTAAGACATGTCAAATCCTCTGGAACTAGCTACATGTAACAGTAAGCCACCATGTCAGTTAGGGGGATTGAACGCAGGTGAAAGAACAGCAAGCACACTTACCTACCTGCTGAGCCACTTCTCCAGCCTCTTCCCATTTCCCAACTCACAAATTGTACGTAATATTTTTACTTAATCACATCTAATATCCATGTTTTCATACATGTATTTGTATGCTATTTTGACATATAGTTATTGTATTCCCTTAATGTTCTTCGAATCTCATTTTCTAATATCAAGGGCTCTCTTGGTTTCGAACTCTTCCTTTAAAAACAACCTTCACCTTTGCTGTTGGGTGGAGACCTAGCCAGGGACCTCCTGTCAGTTTCTGGAAGTTTCTCTAGCACCCAATATTTTTCTAATCCCACATTGGCTTCCTCTATTAAGATCTCAATCTCTTTTTTTTCTCTCGCTCTCCTTGTTGATCCTCTAACTCAATCATCTCTTTCTCTCATGATTTGTTTCCTAAAAAGGACTTCTGTCATAATCAAATGAATAACCACTCCAAGTGCCATCACAGAACTATATCCAACAATGAATACAGGTAGAGGCAGAGATACATGGCTGAGCGCTGGGATGAGTCACTTGTCCAGCTGATAGCAGAAGAGGAGACTCAATATGAGCAAGGAGATAGGGACTGTTAGGAAAATTCTCACAGTGATGGCTGGCTGGAGCTCTGGGGAACTCACTGAAGCAATAACAGCCAAATGGGGATGATCTGGAAAAGGAACTAAGCCCTCCAAGGATAGGCAACTGTCCACTGACATGGACAATATTTGGAGCATTAAGGAGAGGTTCAGACTGTTTATATGCATAGACTGGCACCTTGGAGCCCATTCTTGCCAGAGGAACACATAACCTATTCTGTATATTAGGATGAGGAAATTGGACTTGCCTTGAGTGGCTGCTGAGCTTATCTACCTTCGGACATCTTGCCATTTTTGGGGAGGTTACGGGGAGATGAGGAGGAGGTAGCCTGAAGGGTGACCAAGACGGGTCAGGAGGGGGAAGGGAGTTGGATCAAGGGGATACATGGGAAAAATATAATTCTATAAAAATTAGTAAATAAAACAACCTTCAGAAATATGTACCCACTTCTACCTCCTTTGCATATAGAGGGCCTTATATACATTCATGTATAGAGATCAAAGTATTCTTCTTGAGACAGAAAAACTGTACACTTCAAGAAACTGATGTCATTATAAGGACATAACCTCTAGGTCCTTTTTGTTCTCTATGAGATTCAAAAATTAAAAGATCTGTAAATATTGTGTTGGGATTTTGTTGGGTATTGCATTGAATCTGTAAATTGCTTTGGGTAAAATTGCCATTTTTACAATGTTGATCCTACCTATCAAGGAGCATGGGAAGTCTTTCCATTTTCTGGTATCCTCTTTGATTTCTTTCTTCAGTGACTTAAAGTTTTATAGAAGAGGCCTTCTACTTCTTTGATTGGAGTTATGCCAAGATATTTAATGCCATTTACAGCTATTATAAATGGTGATGTTCTCAGTCCTTTTATCCTTAGAGTATAGGAGGGCTATTGATGTTATGTAGTTGATTTTGTACCCTGCTACATTGTTAAGGTGTTTATGAGCTCCAAGATTTCTCTTGCAGAATTTTGTGGGTCACTTATATATACAATCATATCATCTGCAAATAGAGATAGTTCCACTTCTTTTTTTTCAAGTTGTATCCCCTTAATCTCCTTTCATTCTCTTATTGCTTTAGCTAAAACTTTGAGAACTATATTGAATAGATAAGGAGAAAGAGGACAGTCCTCTCTTGTTTCTGATTTTAGTGTAATTGCTTTGAGTTTTTGTCCATTTAGTTTGATGTTGACTGCTGGCTTAATGTTTATCACCTTTATTATATTTATGTATTTTCCCTGTATTCCTGATCTTTCCAGGACTTTTTTTATGAAGGAGATTTTTACTGACATTGAAAGAACAATAATCAACTTTATATGGAATAACAGGAAAGCCATAATTGCAAAAACAATTTTGCTGAATTAAAGACCTTCAGCAGGCATCATCATCCCTGAGTCCAAGCTATACTATAGAGCTATGTTAATAAAAACACCTTGATACTGGCATAAAAACAGACTTTTTGATTGATGGAATTGAATTGAATATGCTGGTATTTACCCACATACCTATGAACACCTGATCTTTGACAAAGAAGCAATAAACATCCAATAGAAAAGATAGTATCTTCAACAACTGATGTCAGCATAACTGGATTGTAGTTTGTAGAAGAATGCAAATAGATTCAAACCTATCACCCTGCACAAAACTTTAATCCAAGTGGATCAAAGACCTCAACATAAACCTGATGACACTGAACTTAATAGAAAAGAAAGTCAAAAATACCCTCCAATGCACTGGCACAGGTGACCACTTCCTAAATATGACACCAGTAGCTCAGACACTAAGATCAGCAATTAATAAGTAGGACCTCTTGAAACTGAGTAGTTTCTATAAGACCAAGGACATTGTCAATAACACAAAATGACAGCCTACAGAATGGGAAAAGATCTTCACCAATGCTACAACTGACAGAGGACTGGTTTCTAAAATATAAAGAACTCAAGAAACTCGAACCCAAAACCCTAAATAACCCAATTAAAAAATGGGGTTCACAGCTAAAGAGGGAATTCCCAACAGAAGAATTACTAATGGCTGACAGGCACTGGAAAATTTGCTCAGCCTCTTCAGCCATTATGAAAATCCAAATCAAAACAAATGTGAGCTTCCACCTTACACCTGTCAGAATGGATAAGACCAAAAACACGGAGGGCAGCCTATGTTGGATAGAATTAGGAGCCAGGGGAACACACTCTTCCATTGTTGGTGGAAGTTTAAACATATACTGCCACTCTTTAATTCAGAATGGCTGTTTCTCAGAAAACTGGGAATCAGTCTCCCCAAGGATCCAGCAATACCACTATTGGGCATATACTCAAAAGATGCACATTCATTATCCAAAGATATCAGCTCAGCTATGTTCATAGCAGCATTGTTTGTAATAGTAAGAACCTGTAAAAAACCTAGATGCCCCTCAACTGAAGAATGGATTAGAAAACTGTGGTATATCTACACAATGGAGTACTACTCCGCAGTAAGAAAACATGATATCCTGAACTTTGCAGGCAAAATGATGGATTTGGAGAAAATCCACCTGAGTGAGGTATCACAAGATCAGAAAGATAAACATGGGATGTATCTATTTCTGTATATGTTTCAATGAGTAGGAGTAAACTTATTCTATAACTTTTCTATCATCTTGATATTTTACATTGGCAATATGAAAATATATTGACCCCTGAGCCATATGTTCCAGAGTTGTATTATATAGAATCATGTGAATGAAAGAAGTTCCTCGAAACCTCAACCTTACAAAAAATTGTTATAAGCCATTAAGGATACTGACAGTGAGAAAAATATTTTTCCCAAGGAAAGAGCACACTAGTTGGTTATCCATTATCAAATGGGCAGCCTTGAAAACATTACATATGTGTATGTGTATATACACACATATATATAATTATATAAACTGAATAAGTTGTATTTAAACATACAAAACATATACGTAATAACAGTTAATTAAAAAGGAAGCCACAGATTTTTAAAAAGATCAATGAGTGGTATATGGAAGACTTTGGATGAGAAAAGGGAGAAAATACATTATATAATAATAATTTCAAAACATAATAAATAAACACCTCAGAATATATCATTGTGAAGTTATGAAGATATTTATTCTCCTTCCAAATTGATTACATTGTTTCAATCTCATATAATTTAGAATACATCAAACTTTTACATAGATATAAGATAATTAATGTCTTTCTGTGACATCATAAGTGATAAGGAGATAGTGGGTTATAGTGAGAATATTTTATTACATTGTAAATAATTATCCTGCTTACTGGTTTAGTAAAAATTCTGGCCAAAGGAAAACAGGAAATGTGGGCAGGCTTACCCAACTAAGAAAACTTTGGGAACATATCAGAGAAGAGTAAAGATAGCGGAGATTCCAGGAGATGCAGTGAAATGCTACTCTGAAAAAAGTTACTGAGGGGCATGGCGGAAAAAGAACTCAAAGGCATTAGCTCAACTATGTTTATAGCAGCATTATTTGTAATAGCAAGAACCTGGAAATAACCTAGATTCCCCTCAACTGAAAATGAATTAACAAACTGTGATACATCTACACAATGGAGTACTACACAGCAGTAAGAAAAAATGATATCCTATCCTGAAATTTTCAGGCAAATGGATGGATTTGGAGAAGAATCATGGGTAAGTTTAAGGCTAAAGAATGCAAGATATATTCTTGGACCCTAGGTTGATCAGCATAAAATCAATGTAAACGTCTGTGTTATTCTGTGGGATAGTGGATCTGCAAGTCAGAACCTCAGGGCTAGACTGAAAAGTCTGAGACAGAAACCTAATACAACAGTGGGTAATGCATATTAGCGCCATAGCTAAAAAGACAAAGCTTAGAAGTCCTAGTATATTAAAAAAAATTTAGTCAACATGTTTAATTTTTATTCTAACTAAAGATAAATTATCTTTATTATCTAATATAATGTCATTCTTCTGTAGAGAGTAGAGGAAACTGAGTGAATGAAGTTCTGTGCTTATGTGTATTTTGACATGGACAAGGTCTGTCAAGGAGTCCCAGAACAAATGGATTATGGTAAATTGTAAAGGGTATTACCCATATTGCCAAGTTCAACAGGGATGACAACCCTTTCTTTTTTAATTTTTTTAAAAAATCAATTTCAAACTTTATATGAAAAAGCCAAACATTCAGTATAGCTAAAAAAAAACTGTAATAAAATTTCTCTTTTCTCTAAAATGCATGAAACATAAAAAAAAAAAAGATCTAAAGCGCCTCAAACCAGGTTAGTCTCAGTTACAGATAAAGAAAGCACAGTAGGTCACAGCTAATGGCCACAGATGTACTATGACCACCACAAATTTCTGCTAAGCAACCCTTCTACAGTCAAACCAGAAAGATTTTACTTTTGTCATAGGTTTTGGTTTTGGTTTTGGTTGTATATGTGTGTGTGTGTGTTTTAAATCACTTTATTCACTCATCATCTTTCAATGAAATAGGAATTTTTTTTATTATTATAGTTCAGTAATGAGTGAATACATCACCTGCTTATCTTTCTGGGTTTGTGAGAACTTGCTCAGAAAGATATTCTCCAAATTCATTCATTTGCCTACAAATTTTAGGGTATACTTTTTTTTCCAGCTGAGAAGTACTCCATTGTGTAGACATACCACACAGTTTGTTAATTCATTACTCAGTTGAAGGGCATCTAGGTTGTTTCCAGGTTCTTGCTATTATGAATAATGCTGCAATGAACATAGTTGAGCTAATGCTTTTGGAGTGTGAATGTGCATCTTTATGGTATATGTTGAATAGTCGTATTGCTGGATCCTTGAAGAGAGTGATTCTCAGTTTTCTGAGAGATCACCATACTGCATTCCAGTGTGGCTGAATCAGTTTACACTCCCACCAACAATGGAGGAGTGTAATGACTCAGCATCCTCTCCAGCACTGGCTGTCATGTATGATTTTGATTTTAGCCATTTTGACAAATGTGAAGTGATATCTCAAAGTTGTTTTTATTTGCATTTCTCTGATGGCTAAAGATGGTGAGCATGTTTTTAAGTGTCTTTTGGTCATTTGTAATTCTTCTGCTGAGAATTCCCTTTTAAATTCTAAACCCCATTTTTTTATTGGATTTTTCAGGGTTAAGGGGGTTAGTTTCTTGATTTCTCTTTATATTTCAGAGATCAGTCCTTTGTCACTTGTAGGTTTGATAAAAATCTCTTTCTATTCTCTATGATGTAATACTGTTTTAATGTCATTCTGTGTCCTTGATCTTACAGAAGCTTCTCAGTTTCAGGAGGTCCCACTTATTGATTGTTTTAGAGTTTAAATTATGAGTGCTTGTAAATAATAAAAGCTTCAATTACTAAATACTGCACCTTCCTCTTCTTAGATGTGGACATTTACATCTGAGATTGCATACCTACTGAGGCTTCCTACTATCCTAATTTCCCCTTTAATGCACCTATTAAATGTGCTGAGGTTACAGCTATCAGAAGTGGTAACAGTTAGTAAACTCCCCTTGATCTAAGGTTCATCATTTTTGTCATTTTGTCTGACCTATATTTTCTTGGAAGCAGTAACTTGGTTCCACTAACCTAGATACTAAGGATGGGTCACTCATCCCAAAAGGAGGATGCTGTGTGCTTCCAACTTGTTTTGCTTTGAAAAGCTATTTTCTTCAGAAAATAATTCAGAGCAAATACATATATAACATGTACTGAAATTGAGGAATTTCTGGAGAGTTGACTCAGCATCCTGTATTCAGTACTGCATATTCTTTCACTCATAATGAGTTACATAGAATTAGGTGTCCTCTGAATCCTCTGAACATGCTTTTTAAACAAATAGTGATGCTGGTCCCAGCCCTGACTTAGTGCTCAGTTGGAAAGAGTCACATCCTATTTTGATAATGCAAGATCCTAAATGCTGCTCCTCATATCTTAGGAGAAACAAAATGTCTTTACCTGTACATTGAAAAAAAGAAATTGAACTTAAAACAGAAACTGATGTGCCACAAATTCACATCATTCTTACGAGAAGTTGAGCAGTTTTCAAACCAAAACACTTCAGAGATTATTGGTCAATTTCCTCAGTGCTACATTTTGTTCACACACATACATACATAATATACACATAACACTCATTCACACATATGAGAGAGAGAGAGAGAGAGAGAGAGAGAGAGAGAGAGAGAGAGAGAGAGAGAGAGAGTTGTTTATTTTGTGCTTTCTGGGGCAATTGTGGCAGATTGGACCATAGACCATAACTAGTCTTGAACTTCTTGAACTTCACTGGGTTTAAGTTGGTAAAGAAATCTGAACCCACCCTAAAATGCTTTGTAACACTAGATCCTGGGTATTTTACATTTAATGCACTGTTACTAAGGCAAGTCCCTTGACAAAAATGTTTAAAATTCAAATGTATTTAGAGAAACAGATTTATTGAAGGATAATTTATGTAGAAAGTATTCTTACTCAGAGTACACAATTTAATGTTCTGCAAATGCAAATATGCTAGCAATGTTCATTACAGAAATGAGGACA
Organism: Sigmodon hispidus; assembly: GCA_004025045.1. Classification (NCBI taxonomy): domain Eukaryota; kingdom Metazoa; phylum Chordata; class Mammalia; order Rodentia; family Cricetidae; genus Sigmodon; species Sigmodon hispidus. Next base: position 126,978 of record PVIH01003026.1, on the reverse strand, counting down.
GTATTCACCTATTGTGTAAAATCCCAGTATAATTTCTTCAAAGTCAGATCCTCCATAGTGTTACATTTTGCACATAATGTAAGAGTCACTGTTAGTCTGGAAAAACCCCATTGCTTCAACAGGAGCTTTTGTTTTATTTGTCCATTTTCTTTCTGTAACAAATTGAGTAAAGAGTCTCACTTCCTGTTTCTCAGGTTATTGTTTATATTTAATGAATTTTCAGGGAAGTTTTTTACAATCTTTGCAATTCTTCTTGCTTCATAGTCTAGTGAGGTAATCTATCCTTTCCCTACTATTATTTCTAATTTAACTTTATTTAACTAATCCTCCACTTAGTATTTGTACAATTTTTTTTATACTCCAGAAGGACATTTTTTGGCAGAGATAATATCCAAATGGTTTATTCACCCTTTCAAGCTCTTAAGTTTGATGTTTCAATTACTAATTAAATATTGTAATCATTTTGTTTATGGATTATGTGCCTAATAATTCCTCTTTAGAAGCACCATTTTTCCCCTTATTAGTTCATACTGGCATATATAAACTTGTGTTAAAATTTTTTTTGTTGCATATAAAGCAACAAAAGCATGATTTATTAGCAATGCTATTATACTTAGGCAGACATAATTACAAAAATGTTTTTGATCTTCCAAAATGTATAACTTCTCCTAAGTTATATGCTATTTTGTCAAATGGAACAAATTTTCTAGAGATTGATGTAAAATTTAGTAATATTGTATTTAGCATCATTTTAAAACCATGACAGAAATTCTACTTCATCAGCTACAATTGTTTCTATAACTGTTTATTTTTCATGTGGAAGCTATTGTAGAACACAGTCTTTCATTCAGCCTTAATCCATTGCATTATTCACTTGTTATGACAACAATTGGAATGCATGAATGAAATGCTGAGTCAGAATGTTTATTAGGAGTAGTACCACTGTGTCTGTGAAGTAATCATAGAATAAAGAGTATGAAGTGGTAATAGAACATCTCTATTGATTTCTGTGTATCTTTGTAGCACTGTTTGCAAACATAGCTTTATCAACACTACAACATGTATGAAACTTCAACCAAAGTCATAATTCTGCGATGATACCTTGATGCTACTGGTTCATTTTGTTTTCTAGCTAGATGAGTGCATTGAGAAATATTTTTTCTTTGTACTTTTCCCTTCATTTAAACCAGTTTTAAATAAAATCCAGGCAAAAACTCATCATATCCATCAGCTACCCAACAAGTATATAACACTAGCTAAATTATGGAGATAGAAACATTATCTTATTATATATAAGATATATAATATATATATGTATATATCTTACCCAATATAACAACCTTGCAGACTTTCTCAGGACTTACAATAGAACCATTTTTTAGATATTCTTATTTGTTTTTCTTTCCTTTTTTGAATATTTTAGATTTCCTAGAAATAATTAATTGTATTAGCTTATCTAAATTAGTAGGTTACCTTTACAAAATTTGTTACAAAAGATGTATAAATCACACTTTGTTCATTTTTTATGTGAATAAAGTCTCACATTTTATCCATGCATCCCCTTGTTCAAACTCCCCCCTTCCACCCCTCCCAATTATATTAATAAAAATTTGAAAGTAAAAATCAAAAAATATTTTGAGAATTAAAATATGTATAGTGCAGATTAAACAAATTAAGAATTAAAAAAAATCAGCAGATTACCTAAGTAACAATGGAGAATGATTAAATTAATGAGTAAACAAAGTTGTTATTCTTTATTTTAGCCAAAATTATATCATTTAAAACCCAAGTATGCAATAGTTTAGTTCTGGAGAAAACATGTGTGATTAAGAGAATCATAAAACAAAAATATCTTGTGAGTTAAATCAATTAGTCTGTTGTCTTATGCTATATATTATTGGAAAACTGTGGGTGGCTAATATTTTTTTTTTCTCTAAATGACTGGTCTATCAGAAACGCAGACAAAAGCCTTTCCCATCACCACTGAAGGACACAAGCAGGAAAATATGAATCATCATGTGAACAACAATTTGAAATTTGGTTGTGTTAATGATTTGTGTTTTTCAAGTTTAAATGGGCATTAGGATAAGATAGTTACTGTTTATCAAAGGTATACCTTAGGCATGATGTCAGAATTAAGCATTTGGTAGTCAAGAGGCGGCAGAATTACATTTTAATGGGGAAGACCAGCCAGACATTGTCCAAAGAAAGAAAAGAAAAATGGAAAAGGGAGAAGCCAGAATATAGTCTTTGCATGCATTTCTGAACACTGTCAAATTGGTTTCAGTTATGCACACAGTCACCAATGATTTTCAGCTACCTGGAGTGTGCATTGTGGTCCCACACACTTTTCTGGACATTCTATATTGCTTTTAACCTTATAGAATATGTAGACATGAACTTTAACAAATGTTAAAAATAAAAACTAAAATGTTAGCCATACACATATAAACACCCCCTCACACACATACACCTATTAGAAATTTTGTAATAAACAGTACAATATTTCATTGCCTGCTAAATCATTATGATCAATTAACAAGAGCAATTTCCATTAAATTATAGATGTAGTCATATCTTAAACAATGTATATGCCTATTGTACATATACTTTTCTTTGGGTACAAACATAATATTTGAATGATGTGTAAGTAGTACACATGAGCTTTGCAAACTACTTTTGTGGTTAGAAATAATGAATAAAATTGAATTACATTTTGAGGTCAGCAGATTTGGGCCACGATAGTGATGTACTGATTTAATTGGGCCATGTTGATCATCTTCAAAGGCACATCCCAGTTGACTTCACAAAAATGAAAACATTAGAAACATTGCCATCAGAGCTGTCTGGTATTGATTTTACTGTTTCAACTGAGACGTGAATCAATAATACTTCTTTAACAATCATCACTACTAAACTGGGGTCATGTTTATTCTAACACTTCCAAGTATCAGTCAGAGATATTGTTCAAAGCTATTTTCCAGCTCATCTAAAAATATTTTCTCCAGTTAGAAAGGCCAAAATGCATGATATGACATACGTATTTAGAATATGACTCTGCTTGATGAAGTTTTTATGTTTGAGTGTGAAATTTCTTTTGGAAGTACTTTTAAAAAAGCATTTCTAAAAAAAAAACAAGCAAAATCAGGATATAGAATAATCACTAGTATAAAATTTAGAATAGTTAATGTATAAAATATATACATATTCAGTCTATTTATTTCTATCACATGTCTAGCCTGTTTAATTTCACAGAGTGGCAAATGCAACTTATATGTAAATAAACTAAAATTATATCATATTGTCAAATAAAGATGATGAGAAAAGTAAATGCCTAGACACATTTAAACTATCTGAATTACTTTTGTAAATCACCTTGCTTTCTAAAGGCAAGTTTTAGTAATACATTTCATTCATGTCCAATGAGCATTCTTATAGCATGTGTGCATTAGGAACAAATATCACACAATAACATATCCAGATTAAATATTAAAAATATGAACATTAATACTTATGTTTATCAATAAATATAATATTCAATTATACCTTCTCTTCACATTAACAAATACATATGTTTTACAATTCTTCTTATTGCTAAAATATATTTCCATTTAATAATATTAATGTTTGAAATATTTTTATTTACACCATAATATATTCATTATTATTGATTAGTAAGATTGCTCTTATAAATCCTTAGGATGGGTTTATTTTATTTTACTTTTTTATTTTATTATTATGAAGAAAGAAGTCACACTTTCTATCCTTGTATATCCTTATTCAAGGTCCCTTCCCCCTCCCACAACATCAAGTCATTCTCTTTTCTCCACAACTCCCCATCCTCCCTCCCCGAGGCGGCAGGCAGTCCCAAGGTCCAACTGTCCCAATATTGTTCAGTTCAGCCTCCAATCCTAGCAGATCCAGTTTTCTCCCCTCAACCTGAAGACTGAGTCAGATGTTCCTCTAGGGGAAGTGGGATCCAAGGAGTCAGTCCAAGGTATTTCTGATCCCAAGCTGTTCAGTGGTTGTGCTTGTAGCTTGGGCATGCTTTGCTTTCTTGTTTGTTTGTTTAAACCCATCCTGAACATAACACAAAATGTTCAGGATGGGTTTTAAATATCCCTTCAATTTTTTCTTACCTTCTTACTCACATGTTTTTTCATCTGTATGAATGTGTCACAGTGTTATACAAAGAAAAACTACATAGAATTCATTATATTTCACTTAAGATATATTTTTTTCTGTCCTTTAATCTTTAAAATAATGAGTTTTGGTTTATAGAAGTTTTACAGAAAGTATTATGTAGGGTTTGTAAAAGGGAAAATAATATTATATATGCACTCATGCATACAAAATAATCAAGCCTTGTTCAGAAAAAATAATTACCCATGTGAACCTACACAACACAAAAATGAGAAAGATCAAATTAATGAAAGCTTTGTTCCATTAGTCTGATATAATTTCATCAAAAACTTGAAATTTTAAAGAAATTTCAAAACACAAAGAGAGAGTGAGAGAGACAGAGAGAGGCAGAGACAGAGAGATATGGAGACACAGAGACAGAGAGAATACAGAAGATATTTTATGTGTTTTGTGCGAGGCTATTCTTCAAGGGAAAAGGCTGCTTTTATTTTACTTTACCTATTTATTAACTGACCCTAAAAACAGCCCCTGCCTTGTTTCTCATTATGTGCAATGTCAACGTGAACTGCTGATTTTGCAGGTGAAATGAATAGCTGCTTTGCTCAAAAAGACTGGCAATCAGCCCTGCATTCTTCCAAACCAGCATGCTGACCACCTTCTTGGCTTAAGTCAGATGACTATTTGGAAGGCTTTTAGTCATTATCTTCTTGTGTGATATAACTGCCCACTTTTCAGCATGACTCATTTATCATTTTTTTGCCAAAGAACTGGATTATCTAGGCTTTTTTTCTGTTATCTTTTTGAAAAGTCTGACATGACTTTAATGTCAGTATTCTTTTTAACTAGAAAAGAACATATGTTATATTTTGAAAACTGGCTGAACTTGACAGCATGAGAATTGACACTTAGAATGTGTAATTTTCTAACATTGTCTCATGGGACGTATGTGTGTTTACTTTTAGGACCTGAAACTGTAAAGCTTTCTACACAACACTCCTAAGATTGCATTAAAGACAGTTTAAAGGAAAATATAGAAAAATACAATCCATCTGGAGCTGTTGGATATGGATAACTCTTAGTAAGTACACTTACTCTTAAGGACAAGCAGGCATGCCCACTGCTCCCTATAAAACAGTGAGAAAATTGCAATAGCAGTTTTTGAGACTGCATGGAAACACAGAACTAAAAATTCTTCAATTATTTCTAAGGAGAATTGAGTAAGGATACAAAGATGCCCCTTGGAAATACCTGAAGAATAGCACTGACCAATAGGTTGCAACTTCTGCCCTTGTGCTATCTCTGTTAGAAGTTACCCTGTCTTTCTTACGTCATTCCACTGCTGTGCATGCCTACCAATGTTCCCTTCAGTGGTTAAAATACTATTAATTTATTGATTTAACTACAAAAAAGGATTTCATATTTCTCAGGTTATTATACTTATTTACGGCCTTGAGTTCAAAAGCAGCCATTCCCCATGAGATAATTAATGGTTACTAGGGTCTTTACATATTTGTGATTCACACATACACATAAAATTATGACAAGAAAAGTAATTCAAAGTGGCCCCACGATATTTTCATGAGAAAATTAAATTTTATAAACTCTAATGAATTTCCTTTGTGTTTGTTTCATTCTGTTTGTTAACTCACATGTTAACATAGAATTCTGAGATTTTTCCTAATTCCAGTATTAGTTTTGATACATTGAAAACATTTTCCAGAATGAACAAACAATACATTTTTGAGTAATTTCTTCACCCAATCAATAATTTCCCTCCCTGTTTGTCAAGAAACAAATTAAGCTCAGACTCAATTTTGGAAAATATAGATAGGTGTTGAGGGAGCATAACATTCCCATGAAGGCATTCTTATAATCATGGCTTTGGCAAACTAGCTTCTAGAATCCATTAAATGCACATCATAAATCTGGCCACGACAAATCTATATGGGAATTGATGGGATTCAAGTAATGAATTATGCATCATAGAACTGCTGACTGGCAAGGAAAGAATGTTCACTCAGATGTATATTGTATAGAAAGAGAGATATATATTTTATGGTATCTATGCATTTCCAATGTAAAGTAGCTGAAATTGTCACAGGATATAAAATACTGCACAGTATTAAATTCAAAACAAACACTAGATTTTATAATTATAAAAGTATGATATTTTGAGTAAAATTTATGCAGTAAACATACAGATATATATTTTTGAGTGTATCTAAAGGAGTATATTATTTGGTATCAACACTCATTTAAATACAGCTAATGAGTTTCATTTAGAAAAATGAATAATTGCAAAATATAAACAAAAACATTTAGGCTAATAAAATATTTTCACATAATAAACAAGGTACTAAAATGTTTAGACCAAATGTTAAGAAAATATATACAGCATTTGAAATCTCTGCCTACTTACTATGAAATTTTCTTATGTGAAGGATTGAAGAGATGGCTCAGTGGGTAAGAGCAGTTGCTGTTTTTGCAAAGGATTTGGTTTAAACTCCCAGCATCCGCAAGGTATTTCAAGCTTTCTGTAACTCAAGTTCCAGGGCATACAATGAAGTCTTCTGACATGCATGTAGACAAACTCTCACATTTAAAATATAAAAATAAATATTTAATTAATTCTTAAGTAAATATGCTTTTAAATAAAATATTATGGGTAAGATATGATGAATAATTAGATTAGTCTGATTGCAAACAGATGACTTCAGACACAGCTTAAAACCTGCACAATTAATTCAGTTATTCCATATATATTCATTTTTTGCCTTTTAAACATACAAGAAAGGACTAGGCAAAAGCATCTTTCTAACAAATAGGATAGTTAGTACATAAGATATCTGAGTAGATAAATTCTCAAGTCTTAGAACAAGAAACAGAAAAGTCATTAGTTAGTGTTACTCTACATCATTTTTTTAGTGAATTGATTCACATTCTTAATATTCTACTGGAAGAAAAAACATATTCTTTCACCAGTACAAGTTAAAGGAATATTATTTAGAGACATTCATAACCTATATGGAGATGAATTTTTAGTTTTTAAACTTGTGCTTAAATATTAGTATTGAAATTCTAATATTTAAAATACTAAAATAGTAAAAAGACAATAAAAAAACCATTCAAAAAGTAAGGATCATTTGATAAGTCAGATAAAATCTCTACTGATATAATTTCTTAAGAATAGTATATAAGCAAATTGTACATATGTAGATAATACAAGTAGAAACTCTCCCTATGATAAACTATGTTGTTATTATAATGGATATAAAAAGTTGGGTTTACTAATGTTCTTGTTCATTATTCAATAAGATTCAAAAGTCAAAAAATTGAAGTGAAAATTTTATTTTATTTTATTCTATTGTGCTTATTCTTTTTTAAATATTGTGGAAATTGTTTATTTTTTTCTTCTTTTATATTATTATGAATAGAGAAGTCACATTTTCTATCCTTGTATATCCTTATACAAGGTCCCTTCCCCCTCCAACAAATCAGGTCATTCTCTCTTCTTCACTTCTCCCCATCCCCCCCACAATGGGCAGGCAGTCCCAAGGTCCCATGGTGCCAATATTAATTAGTTCAGCCTCCATTTCTGGCAAATTCAGTTTTCTCCCCCCAACATCAAGACTGAGTCAGGTGTTCCTCTAGGGAGAGTGGGATCCAAGGAGTCAGTACAAGGTGTTTCTGATCCCAAGCTGTTCAGTGGTTGTGGTTTGCCACTTGGGCATGCTTTGATTTTTTTCTGTTTGTTTGTTAGAGTCCACTAATGAGTGAGTACATCCCTGCTTATCTTTCTGGGTTTGTGATACCTTGCTCAGGAGGATATTCTTCAAATTCATCCATTTGCCTGCAAATTTTAGGATATCATTTTTCTTACTGGTGAGTAGTACTCCATTGTGTAGATATACTACAGTTTGTTAATCCATTCTTCAGTTGAGGGACATCTAGGTTGCTTCCAGGTTCTTGCTATGACAAATAATGCTGCTATGAACAGTTGAGCTAATGCCATTGGAGTGCAACTATGCATCTTTAGAGTATACACCCAGAAGTGGTGTTGCTGTGTCCTTGGGGAGATTGATTCTCAATTTTCTGAGAAACTGCCATACTGTATTCCAGAGTGGCTGAACAAGCTTACACTCCCACCAACAATGGAGGAGTGTTTTCCTTGCTCTGCCCTCTCTCCAGCATAGGCTGTCATCTTTGTCTTTTATCTTAGCCAATCTAACAGGTATCAGGTGGCATCTCAAAGTAGTTTTGATTTGCATTTCTCTGATAGCTAAAGATGATGAGCACTTTTTCAGGTGCCTTTCAATCATTTGTAATTCTTCGGCTGAGAATTCCCTTTTTAGATCTGAACCCCATTTTTTGATTAGGTTATTCAAGGTTTTGTGCTCTAGATTCTTGAGTTCTTTATATATCTTCGAGATCAGTCCTCTATCACTAGTAGGGTTTGTGAAAATCTTTTTCCATTCTGTGGGCTATTGTTTTGTCCTATTGACAGTGTCCTTGGCTTTACAGAAGCTTCTCAGCTTCAGGAGATCCCAATGATTGATTTTGATTTTAGTGTCTGTGCCACTAGTGTTATATTTAGGAAGTGGTCGCCTGTGCCAGTTCGTAGAAGTGTACTTCCCACTTTCTTTTCCATCAAGTTCAGCATGGCTGGGTTTATGTTGAGGTCTTTGATACACTTGGATTTGAGTTTTGTGCAGGGTGACAGGCTTGGATCTATCTGCATTTTTCTACACACTACCATGCAGCTATGCCAACACCATTTGTTAAATATATTACCTTTTTTTCATTGAATATTTTGGGCCTCTATGTCAAATATCAGGTATTTGTAGATTTTTGGGTTAATGTCCGGATCCTCCATATGATTCCATTGATCCACAAATCTGTATGCCAGTACCAGGCTGTTTTTATTGTAGCTCTATGGTATAACTTGAAGTCAGCGATGGTGATGCCTCGCTGAGGTTCTTTTTGTTGAACAAAATTGTTTTGGCACTCCTGGATTTCCTGTTATTCCAAATTAAGATGAGTATTGTTCTTTCAAGTTCTGTCAAATATTGTGTTAGGATTTTGATGGGCAGTGCATTGAATCTGCATATTGCTTTTGGTAGAATTGCCATATTTACTATGTTGATCCTACCTTTCCGGGACATGGGAGATGTTTCCATTTTCTGATATCCTCTTCAATTTCTTTCTTCAGTGATTCCTTATTTGGAGCTTCTTTCAAAAGTTTTGTTTTTACAAATTAACTAAAAATAAAGATTTAAACTTTAAATTTAAAAATTCAGTGTCCATTCAAAACTTTGTTTTTACAGTGAGCATTAGATGAGAAAATCTTTGGATACCTGGGACTTTCTAAATCATATTTAGCAGTACATACTACGGGCATTAGGAAGTCTTCTAATTATTTTTTTCAGTGTATGGGATTTGATTTATCTGCATTTAAGGAGTTTTAGACAATGACACATGTCTCTGAGAATTGAGCTAAGATTTTTTACATATGTCTTCAGTGGTCCAATGACCTGGAAACAGCAGGCATTTATATACCTTAGCACCTTTTCTCCATTTGTGTACTCTCTATTTTATTATTTAGAAAAAAATCAGGTACTTCATGCAAATGTTTAATATACTATATTTTGACTCATTGCAGAAATACTTTGTTTTCAGCTACATTATTCACTGAATTACTACTGTGCATGAAAAATGTATTCTGAAAAGAAACTGAGTTTATGAAACTGATTTATTAATAATAATAATAGTTCAACACTAGGTCACATTGTTGGATGACTGTTGTTAGACCCCACACAATGTATAAAAGAGTAAAATTTTATAAAATGAGTAAAATATTCTTTAGGCATTAGAATTTAGGGGTCTTGAGTCTTAAGGTTGTGATTTGGTGAGATAAGCAATTTAGAAATTCAAGCAGAATTTCAATACAAGTTTCTCTACATTATAATGTAGAGAAATTCAAGCAGAAATTCAATGCAAGTTTCTCTACATTATAATGTAGTGATTTCAGTTAGCAAATCCAAAACAATATGTCAGCTGAAACATCATATGAATTCAGTCTTTACTGAAAAACTGTGACTGGATTCTTTATGTACAAAGAATTAGCTGCAATAGTCCAGAAATATACCTACTCATACAAACTTATAGTTAATGGCATATTTCAAGGATGCAATGTGCTCCTATAAATTTGATTCAAAATTCTCATGACTATTTTTGAAAATTTTGATTAATTCAAACACAATCATGTTTTTTTTAAAATAGCAGAAATTTTGGAGACAAATTTTTTTAGAATATAATCATGGTTACCTACTTCATAGAACACTACAGATTAGCCTCAACTCCCTTAAATACAAACTACAAATTATAACATATAATCACCTTTAAATACTAGCCAGAACTTGATTACTGTTATGTTTCTTTCTTAAATATAATTTTATTATTGTTACAGAAATGTAAAGCAAGTTTATCCAGTGTACCTTAAAGAATCAGTCACTATCTAATTTTCAATTTTTGTTTCATATCTTTAATTAAAATTGTCACTCCCTCTATCTCAGACCAACTACATTGTTTATTAGATTAGTGAAGGATACTCTCTGTTTCTACGTTTACAATTATTTAGACTTCCTGACCAGAAAATTTACCTACTTCACATATTCTGCCAGTATTAATAGGTCCTGTATTCATTGTAGTTGTTGAAGTTTAATAATTGGTTATCCAATAGTACAATGTTAGCCCTTAAAATATACACAGAAAAAGTGAGCAAGTGGCATTTAGGGTTACATTTGTGTAACAATAATTACTGAAAAAGAAACCATGAACTTGAAAGGTATCAAGGACCGGTATATAAAAAAGTTTTGAATGAGAAAGAGTTAGGGTTAGGGCTAGGGTTAGGGTTAGAGAGAATGTTATAATTATATTATAATCTCAAAAAATTATGGAAATAATAAAAACAGAGACCCCAGAAGTTATCTGTTCGCTCATTTGGAGGTCAAGGTGGATGGCCATGCAAATACCCTCAGCAGTAGCTGTGGGTATGGTGACAGGCAGACTTTATTTGTGCCTGCTACAGAGTTCACTGGGACTTACTCTGCAGACAGCACCTGGTCCCGGAAGTGGAACCGAAACCAATGGCAGCTCAACTCTCCCTCCCTGGATCAGATATAGGTACTTGGGCCTGGTGACTCCTCCTCACCTCTGGGTGGGGTCTGAGTATGACCTTCAGGGACCCTTGTAGTTATCTGTTCCCTCAGTTGGAGGTGGAGGTGGGTAGCTGTGCAAATTCCCTCAGCAGCAGCTGTGGGTATGGTGACAGGCAGACTAAATCTACCCCTGGTACAGAGTGCACTGGGACTCTGCAGACAGCACCTGGTCCCAGAAGCAGAACTGGGGTCTCTGAAGGGCAAATTCAGACACTGCCCAGAGAGGTGACAGGAGGCACACAAGCCCAAGTGCCACAATTGACCAGGAGCCATCTAAACATGAACCACTGAAGTCATGGGCAAATGTCAGTGAAAAAATTACATAATAATACGAAGAATGACATGGTAACTCCAGAAGAGTGTGAAGATCTTACAAGTACAAGATCTGAACTGAGCAATGAAGAGGAAACAGAAGGAAGCAACACCAAAAATTCCTTTTTGATGATCAATGAAGCTCTCAAAGAACATATGAAAAATAGCGTTAAAGAAATAGAAGAAAATACAAAAAAAATTGGAAGAGATGAACAAATCTATGAAATGGAAGCAATAAAAAAGGCACAAAATGAGGCAAAGAAGGAAATAGAAAATCTGAAGAAAAAAGCTGGAACCACAGATACAAACATAACAAACAGAGTTCAAGAGATGGAAGACAGAATCTCTGAAGTGGAAGACTCAGTAGCTCAAATAGATATAACAGTCAAAGAAAATAGTAAAACTGAAAAAGCCATAACTCAAAATGTTCAGGAAATCTGGGACACCATAAAAAGACCTAATTTGAGAATAATAGGAATAGAAGAAGGAGAAGAATATCAACTCATAGGCACAGATAATGTTTTCAATAAAATCATAGAAGAAAACTTACCTAACCTGAAGAAGGAAATACCTATAAATATACAAGAAGCTTACAGAACATCAAATAGATATGACCCCCAAAAAAGTCAGCACGCCACATTATAATCAAGCCACAAAACATACAGAACAAAGAAAAAATTTTAAGAGCTACAAAAGAAAAGGGCCAACTCACATATAAAGGCAGACCCATCATAATACCACCTGACTATGCAATGGAAACGATGGAAGCAAGAAGGGCTTGGTCAGAAGTTATACAGATGCTAAAACAGCATGGCTGCCAAATTAGAATACTATACCCTGCAAAATTTTCAATCACCTTAGATGGAGTAAACAAGGTATTTCAGGACAAAGTCAGACTGAAAGAATATCTATCTACCAATCCAGCACTACAGAGAGTATTAGAGGGAAAACTCCAACCTAAGGACCCCAGATAAACCCACGAAATCACAAACAAACAATAATTCCACAGAAGAATACCCTAGAGAAAGAAAATACAAACAAGTTGCCCCCAAAAATGGCAGGAAATATGAATCAATGATCACTAATTTCCCTTAATATCAATGGTCTCAACTCTCCTATAAAACATCACACAATAACAAGATGGATACAACAACAGAAGCCATCCTTCCTTCTGTTGCCAACAAGAAACACACCTCAACTGCAAAGACAGACATAGGCTTAGAATAAAGGTTTGGAAAAAGATTTTCCAGTCAAACGGTCCTAAGACACAAGCAGGGGTTGCAATCCTAATATCTAACAAAGTAGACTTTAAGCTAAAATTAATTAATGGGACCAAGATGGTCACTACTTATTCATCACAGGAAAAATTGGTCAAGAGGAGATTTCAATCCTAAATATTTATGCCCCTAATATAAGGGCACCTACTTATGTAAAAGAAACACTGCTAAAGCTCGAATCCCACATCATTTCTTACACCCTAAATAGTAGGAGACTTCAATATCCCACTTTCAACCCTGGATAGGTCAACCAGACAGAGACTCAACAGAGAAATAAGGAGTCTAAAAGAGGTTACGATGCAAATGGATGTCATAGATATGTCCAGAAGCTTCCACCCAAATGCAAAGGAATATACATACTTCTCAGCTCCTCATGGAACTTTCCCCAAAATTGACCACATCACTGGTCATAAAGCAAATATCAACAGATACCAAAAAATGGAAATAATCCCTTGTAACATATCCGACCACCAGGGCCAAAAGTTAGAGTTCAACAACATCAAATCCCAAAGAAAGCCTATCAAATCATGGAAACTAAACATCAATCAGATGAACCATCTCTGGGTCAAGGAAGAAATTAAGAAAGAAATCAAAGTCTTCCAAGAATTCAATGAAAATGAATCCATGACATATCCAAACTTGTGGGACACAATGAAAGCAGTCTTAGGAGGAAAATTCATACCGCTAGATGCCTACATGAAAAGCCTAGAGAAATCCCACACTAGAGACCTAACAGCACAGCTGAAAGCCTTAGAACAATTACAAGCGAACTCACCTAGAAGGAGTAGACAGCAGGAAATAATCAAACTTAGAGCTAAAATCAATACAACTGAAACAAAAGAACAATACAAAGAATCAATGAATCTGAGAGTTGGTTCTTTGAGAAAATTAACAAGATAGATAAGCCCTTAGCCAAACTAATCGAAAAACAGAGAGAGCATGTTCAAATCAACAAAATCAGAAACAAAAAGGGGGATATAACAACAGACCCCCAGGAAATCCAGAGAATTATCAGATCATATTTTGAAAATCTGTATTCCACAAAAATGGAAAACCTAGAAGAAATGGACAGCTTTCTGTACAGGTAACATCTACCAAAATGAAATGAAGATCAGATTAATTTCCTAAACAGGCCTATAACCCTTAAGGAAATTGATAAAAGCCCTGGTCCAGATGGTTTCAGTGCCGAAGTCTACCAGACATTCAAAGAAGAATTACTACCTTTACTCCTCAAACTATTTCACACAGTAGAAACTGAAGGAATATTGCCAAATTCCTTTTATGAGGCCACAATCACCCTAATACCCAAGCCACTCAAAGACACAACAAAGAAGGAGAATTACAGACCAATTTCCTTCATGAATATTGATGCGAAAATTCTCAACAAAATTTTGGCAAACCGTATACAACAATGTATAAAAGATATCATCCACCACGACCAAGTACACTTCATCCCAGAAATGCAGGGCTGGTTTAACATACGAAAAACTGTAAATGTTATCCATCATATAAACAAACTAAAGGAACAAAACCACATGATCAAATCCTTAGATGCTGAAAAAGCCTTTGACAAAATCCAACATTCCTTTATGATTAAAACCCTGGTGAGATCAGGAATACAAGGAGAATAGCTAAATGTAATAAAGGCGATTTACAAGAAGCTGACAGCCAGTATCAAACCTAATGGAGAAAAACTCAAGGCAATCCCACTAAAGTCAGGAACTAGACAAGGATGTCCTCTCTCCCCTTATCTATTCAATATAGTTCTCGAAGTTTTAGCTAAAGCAATAAGGGAACGAAAAGAAATTAAGGGCATACATATTGGAAAAGAAGAAGTGAAGCTATCTCTATTTGCAGATAATATGATTGTATACCTAAGTGACCCACAAAATTCTTCCAAGGAACTGCTACAGCTGATAAACACCTTCAGCAATGTAGCAAGATACAAGATTAACTCAAAGAAATCAATAGCCCTTGTATACACTAAAGATAGAAGAGCTGAAAAAGAAATAAGGGAAACATTACCCTTCATAATAGCTGCAAATAGTATTAAATACCTTGGAGTAACTAAAACAAAAGAAGTAACAGACCTATTTGACAAAAATTTTAAATCACTGAAGAAAGAAATTGAAGAGGATATCAGAAAATGGAAAGCTCTCTATAGCGGGAAATCATGGATTGTACAGGTGTGGGTGTTACAGCGAAGCACAGGGATGGGAGGGCTATGGTCTCTGAGATGGCAACTGTGGAGATGGAAGCGGAGCACGGAGAGAGAGGCTGGTTTTCTGGTCTCTCTGGTGGCAAGGCTGCGGCTCGGTACGGCGGCTTGGCACGTTGCTAAAATCTCCTTTTGTAAGTGATTCTAACAAAATAAACCTTATTTAAAACATACCTCTTGGCGGCGGGTTTAAGTCGTGATAGCTCTCCCATGTTCCTGGATTGGTAGGATCAGCATAGTAAAAATGGCAATTCTACCAAAGGCAATCTACAGATTCAATGCACTGCCTATCAAAATCCCAACAATATTTTTTGGGCCTTGAAAGAACAGTACTCAATTTCATTTGGAATAACAGGAAAGCCAGGATTGTCAAAACAATTTTACTCAACAAAAGAACCTCAGGAGGTATCACCATCCCTGACTTCAAGCTATACTATAGAGCTACAGTAATAAAAACAGCCTGGTAAGGCATAAAAACAGACTTGTGGATCAATGGAATAGAATTGAGGATCCAGACATTAACCCAAAACCCTATGAACATCTGATCATTGACAAAGAGGCCCAAAACATTCCATGTAAAAAAGAAAGTATATTTAACAAATGGTGTTGCCATAGCTGGATGGAAGTGTATAGAAAAATGTAAATAGATCCAAGACTGCCACCCTGCAAAAAACTCAAATCCAAGTGGATCAAAGACCTCAACTTAAACCCAGCCATTTTAAACTTGATAGAAAAAAAAGTGGGAAATACACTTCTACAAATTGGCACAGGTGACCACTTCCTAAATATAACACCAGTGGCACAGACACTAAGACCAACAATCAATAAGTGGGATCTGCTGAAGCTAGGAATCTTCTGCAAAGCCAAGGACACTGTCAATAGGACAAAATGACAGCCTACAGAATGGGCAAAGATTTTCACCAACCCTACAAGTGATTGAGGACTGATCTCTCAGATATATAAAGAGCTCAATAATCTAGAGCCCAAAACCTTGAATAACCCAATCAAAAAATGGGGTACAGAACTAAAAAGTGAATTCTCAGCAGAGGAATTACGAATGGCTGAAAGGCACCTGAAAAAGTAATCATCATCTTTAGCCATCAGAGAAATGCAAATCAAAACAACTTTGAGATACCACCTAATACCTGTTAGATTGGCTAAGATAAAACGCATAGTTGACAGCCTATGTTGGAGAGGATGTGGAGCAACAGGAACACTCCTCCATTGTTGGTGGGAGTGTTAGCTTGTTCAGCCACTTTGGAATGCAATATGGAGGTTTCTCAGAAAATTGAGAATGAATCTCCCCAAGGACCCAGCAATACCACTTCTGGGTGTATACCTTAAAGAGACACATTCATACTCCAAAGGTATTAGCTCAACTATGTTCATAGCAGCATTATTTGTAATAGCAAGAACCTGGAAACAACCTAGATGTCCCTCAACTGAAGAATGGATTAACAAACTGTGGTACATCTACACAATGGAATACTACTCAGCAGTAAGAAAAAATGATATCCTAAACTTTGCAGCAAATGGATGGATTTGGAGAATATCTTCCTGAGCGAGGTATCACAATCTCAGAAATATAAGCAGGGGATGTACTCACTCATTAGTGGTTTCTAAACAAACAAGAAAAAAAGCCAAGCATGCCCAAGTGGCAAACCACAACCACTGAACATCTTGGGATCAGAAACACCCTTGACTGACCCTTCGGACCCCACTCCAAGTATAGGAGGGGATGGGGAGTTGCAGAGAAGAAAAATGACCTGATGTGGTGGGAGGGGGAATGGACCTTGAATTAGTATATACAGGGATGGAAAAAAATTCAGAGGGAAAGCTGAACACAAAGTAAATATATGTGTAGCAATCTTATTTGCATTATCACCCTTGATAAGTCATGCTTATGATTTTTATCTTCTTTATAGTTATTTTTAACTTTTCAGCATTTTAAATTCATTTTACTGGGTTTTTTTGATAAATACAAAATAAATAAAGAAGAAAAATGAAATAATAAAAACAAAAGACAATGGAAATGTATAGTATTCTCTTAAATGAATGATTAAAGTAACTATAGAAAATATTATAGGTTTTGAGGTACTATTAAATGGATAAATTAGAGTTAATGTGCCTAACAGGCCATAGAAATTTGTATTTTGTTCTATTCTGTGCTCTTACAGTGAGGAGAAGTTAAAACTTTAGTATTACAAGCCCCTGTTCCTTTTCTCTAAATATTTTTCCTCATTACAACCATTTAATCCTCCAATATGAATATTTATATGACTATTTCTTTTTCAGAACAATTATTTGCTCACAGATATAAATCCATGCAAAACTAAAACAATTTATAAATCACATTTATAATAAAAAATGTTGTTTGACATTTCTAAGCAATGAATATTTATCTTACCCTAAAGGATTCCTTTGTATAATATGTATTTTTTATGATTTTTAGTAATTGTTTATAAATCTTAGCATAAATATAATAGAACAGTCTAAACAAGAAGGTTCTTATAATAAATATCAACACATCATTTATAACAACGTACAACTCCATTTAAAATTTTTATTATGATTATTTCAATACATATACTAGTGCCATACTGCTATATGTTTTTTCAGGTGTCAGTGCATTTTTCTGCAAATATTTAAGTTTTAGTTAATTATCTTTAACCTCACAACCAAGTGGCTCAGAGTCTGGTTTGCCTTGGTGGCAAGTGCTGCCTCCCTGCAGTATAGGTCTAACATAAACTAATGTCCCTGTACTGACCTTTCGCAACTCACAGTATGATTGAATATTTACTGGTTAGCATTTTTAGCTCCATAAATGCTTATTCAGGAAAACTAAGACTTTTTGAATCTACCATTTCTTACTTCTTGTGTAACAGGTGAAGAATACATTTTTGTTGGCTAAAATATGTGTTGTAGTGTACTGTACTGAAAATATCATATACCATAAATTAACATCAATGTAAATTTATATATATATATGTGTGTGTGTGTGTGCATTCTTTAGCTCATATAGCAGTATTCCTGAGGTTTTAATATACTATAGCATAATCCTGAGAAACCAAGAATTGTGATTTATATATCTTTCTTTTCTAATATCTGTTCTTCTGAAGTCAATCCAGTACTTCTGATTTTTTATACTAAGGATAGTAACATATATGGGCTGTACAATCTTGAGTGAGCTCAGATCGTAGAGGAAGGAGTTGAGTTTTATATAGAAATGCAATATTATATCATGAATTATAAATTAAGATATTTCTTTCATGTGACAGTGGAGTACAAAATGATTCCCAAACCATTCTGTGTTGCAGAAGGAAGTTGAAATTTTAGACAGCATGTCACAAATTGTGATATACAGCTGTCTTCAAATAGCAAGAGAGTAACCCATTGAAAGAACTAATAAAGTAATATACAAATTTAGGAAACTAGACATACAAAAAGTAATTGTAACTACTCAAAATCTTGAAAAATAAATTGAAACATTTACCTAATAGGATTCCCTATAGACAGCTTAGTTACTTACGTAATTTGGTTTTTAAAAAAGAGTGGAAAATGAGTTCAAATATGTAAAATGTTTTAGAAAGAAATAAATTGAATCTCTTGTAAAAATTATTCAAAAAATTGTTGCTTTGGAAAATTTTATAAAAGACTAACTTAATAATACATATAGATGCTCAATGTTACTTGATACCAGAACATTTTAAATTAAAACACAGATGAAATCCCACTGTGGATCTGTTAGAAAGGACTAAATCCTGAACACATTCTAGATCAACAACAAGGCAAATTAAAATAAGTATCAGTGTGTTGAAAAAAGAAAAGAATTAACAGAACACAGTGAAGCTTAGAGGATGAGAGTGAATTTGTGAAGGTAATCTGCATGATACCATAATGATGATTTGATGTTCATAAATCAAAGAATGAATTTTAGATGATTACTTTTAATAAAGTTATATGTTCAACTCAGATATAATAGTGTGTGTTTACCAGTAATAAAAGTATTTCACTTGTATGGAGAATATTTATACAGAAAATCATAGAAAGTACTAAAAATTGTAACAAGAACACATAATTTATTCTAAATTGCAAATGGAGGGATTAATATCTGACTAAAATTACTTGGAAAAAACAAACAAACCAGTACTGAGATTCTGTTACCAGACATTTAGGGAACTAGACAGTCAAAAATATAATTGTAACTGCCCAAAATACTGAACAATGAACCTATGGGCAGTGTATTTAAAATACTTACTTAATGAAAGTTGCACTCTAAATATAAAAAGAGGCAGAACAAGAAAATGTTGTGTTAAGTTCCAAGTACTCAGGACCATGAGACAGGAAGATCACAAAAGACCAAGAACTAGAGGTGTGTGTGTGTGTGTGTGTGTGTGTGTGTGTGTATTCTCCTACATAGAGAAGACTGTTTCTCCTGTATTCTGTATCGGAGTATGCAAGTGCTGGGAGTTGAACTCAGACCATCTCAAGAGAAGCAAAAAATGCTAATTTCTGAGCTTGCTTTATTGCTCTAAATTTATTTTTATAAACTTACTAAAATTTGATATGCAGATAACACTTGTTTTATTTTATTAATATTATTAATTATCATTAATTTAATTATTTCTTGCAGATATTAGCCAAGGCCTTGCTGCCTTAGGACTAAGAACAGTTTAAAAATCTCATGTTAAATTTTATTACTGCTTGGCAAGGAAAACAGTGTGTTTAGATATTTTCAACCAAAGTTTTTCATTGTATTAGAACAGTACTTAAAGTGGACTTATAAAACATTTTATTGCAATTATAAAAAGGGACAAGTATAAAATATGAAAAATTTTACAAAAGAAATATGTCCCGATATTTTTTATAAACTGCCTATTAAGTTGTTGTGAAAAGCATCATGGCCATGACAACTCTTATAAAGGAAGAACTTTTAGGTGGCTGACATTTCAAAGTTTTAGTCCATTATTATTATGGTGTGACATGTACCATGTAGGTATTGGAGGACCTGAGAGCAGAGAAGCTACATCATGATCCACAGGCAACAGGAACTAAGCTAAGAAACTTGGTGTGACTTGAGCATATATGAGACATCAAAGCCCACCTCCACAGTGATACACTTCCTCCAACAAAGCCATATCTACTCCGCAAAAATATCACACCCTCAAATAGTGTCACTTCCTATGAACTTATAGGGGCAATTATACTCAGACTATCACACATTTTATTTCTGTATATTTTGATGTCATTTTCCTCTAATGTATAGACTATATTATATAGTATTGAAATTTGGTAATTACATTTCCCAAACATGTTCCCCCACCTGCAAAACATTTATAGTGTCAACTAGCCTCTCCTTCTCAATAACCTTACTTTAGCATTCAATCTGTTTTTATTATTCTAATTTTAGTATTTTAAAAATGTTATATAATGTAATATTGGCTCATAATGTTTTAAGATTGAAATGTTACTGAAGATGATTTCCTTGAGATCCATCTAAATTATTTTGTATATCAGTATTTCTTTACATTTGAATGTAGAATAGTATTCTGTAAAATGGATTACTAAAGTTTATTTAATAACTCCCTTAAAAGGGTAATTTTAGCTGTTTCCAAGTTTGGAGTATAATAAATCAACTTTCTATGAGGTATTGAATAATTTTATAAATGTCACTGTGTATGCATAAGTTTTGGCATCTCTGAGATACGATAAAGGACTGCAATTTGTAATTATTAGGTCATATTTTCTAGTATGTATTTAATCTAGTGATTATTCTGTTTTTCTTTTTTGTTTATGAAACTGAAATAAATGTAATTTTAAAGCCATTCATTTATATTAAAAAGACTTTGTCTAAATTTCTTCTGGCTCATGTGGTTTTATCTCAGACTCTAACACCTGCATAAATATTCATACACACACACACACACACACACACACACATATAGAGATAGATAGATTTATATATTGCATACCTTTTTAACAATTCAAGATTTGGTTTTTTCATTTACTTTACAAGAAGTTGAATACCAATTTCTCTTGTTTAGAACTTCCTGAGTTTGAACTGATATCTTCTCAAGCCTATACCTATCTTCATCTTTATCAAATACAGAAACATTTTAAGTACTATCTTCTCATTGATTTTTTTAGTCTCTTTCTTTTCTCCCATGAAATTTCTCATGATCCCATTGCTGTTGTTTTTATGGTCACTTTTTATACTGTTTATACTGTTTCTAATTTTCTTTATTCAAGAACAAATTTTCTTGTCATATTTTTCTTCCTTCCATTCTTTCTTCATTAATACTATCAGCTATAAAATTTTTATTCTAATCTCTGGTACTTTTTCTTGCTAGTAATTTTAGTTCCTTAAAAATATACATTGTTGTAATTATCCAAGTAACAGTTTAGTAATTTTGTTTGAATACCATTGTAATATAATTCAAACATTGACTATATTTTTAATTTGTATTATTATTTTCTTTCTGGCATAAATTCTTATATAGATATATAAAAGTTTACTTAAACATAAAATGTATGTCACAAATCGTAAAAGAATACAGGGTACAATATTCTGCCACTCAACATTGAAGTTTTGACATACAATTGAAAATAAACTAGTTAGGAGCCTGAAAAGAACAGACCTTATGATGGTTAGAAAAACACAGCCTACTCTTCTGAGAAATAAAGATGCTTATCATGTGTGAGGAAAAAACAATAATATCCTGTTATATAAGGTGGTATGATTCAGACGTATAACACAAATAGGAGGAAAATTACCTTAAATCTTGTTGGTTTAACATGAATAAGATGTCAAGAAAAACTAATCTGTAGAGATAATCTCTAAATTCAAAGAATTCCCACTGACTAAAGACTTTTGGAGCTAATATCCCACTGAAATATCCTACACCATTTAGCAAATGCAGGCTCTTTGAGGAAGGACCAGCAGAATTCTTGACGTAGTATCTAAATCATGTACTTGTGAAGGCCTCTAACACCAGAGTGCTTCAACTGATTGCTATCTCTTACAGGTAATGGTGGACTTCCAGTTTCCCAATTTGGCCTCTTTTCATCTAAAATCTCTACTTGGCTTCTGTTTGGCCATGCTGACCTAGAAGTTTTACTTGTTTTATAGGGCAGTTTAAAGAATTCAAATTGATTCTACCACACTTTTATATGTAATGTCTTTCTGTGATTAGAGTTCTCTACATCTCTGTATTCCTATGGCCTTCTGTGACACAGTAGAGGACCGTAACCTTTTATCCACTGAACACTGATGACTGACTCTCCACTAGCTGCTGAGACATAACATCATGGGACACTGGCAAAAACATTCTTTTATCATTGATGGTGATGTGGATCACAATGTAACCAAATGAACAATACTGAAAACAATTGAGATAAACCTTTTGGCTGGAGCTCTGGTGAACAAAATTCCCACTTTCTATCTCAACTGTCTTTGACATTGCAGGGAGGAGGAGAGAAAGTGTTGATGGTGGAGGAGGTGCCAAAGGTTTTTAAGCAGTGTTGAAATGAAAAATTGATTGTTTTCAGAAAGTTTCCTAGTTGTTAGATGCCCTTCTAACCTTTAATCTGCATAGTGACAACATTCCAGATTTTATTTTTGTATCCTATCTGGTTTTTCTAGTTTTGCAGGATTGTTAGTGCCCTCCTGGACTGGAAAACATGTTATTATTAAGTTCCAAAGTCCTCACTGTTTGCCTTATTTTCTTTAACTTTCAGTGTCTCACTGCATCTACATTATATAGAATTTTCAGCAGTTATTCTACATATAGTGGCAGTGTTATAAACCTAAAATACTATGAGAAAATCTTCAGTTAAAACATTTGGCCATGGGCTAGAGAGATGGTTCAGAGGTTAAGAGCACTGACGGTTCTTCCAGAGGTCCTGAGTTCAATTCCTTGCAACCACATCGTGGCTCACAACCATCTATGATGACATCTGGTGCCCACTTCTGTATACTGTATACACAATAAAAAATCTTTTAAAAATTGGTCACTATTAATACAAGGGCAAAAGCTTATTTTTCTTTCTAATCTATTACTGTTTCCAATTCATCAAAACAAGTAAGTCCAATCTGAAGAGCACTTTGAATCTAAGAAGTAATGTTCTCATGAATTTTTAAATTCAGCCAGTTTGGAAGTCTTTCGTTCTAAAAAATTATGTGAACATATGTGGGTTGCAGAATATTTAATTGGTTCAGTTACCACACGTATTCTAAAAATACAGCCCCAATCTTTGCTAACTTATCACAAACATGAAGCCTTAATCTTCTTGGCATATTGTGAAAGACAGTTGTCTCAAGATACTCTACTGTTTTTCTCTTTCATCTCTGTTTTTTTTTCCCCAAGTGAAAATTTCACTCTCTTTCATCTCTGTTTTTTTTTTCCAAGTGAAAAACCAAAACTGTTACTTTTTATCTGGCACTGATAGATCACTAAGAGTAACAGGAGAGATAGACTCTAGGTGTTTATGATAAGGTAGGCATAGAATGAACTTGTACTTTTAACTTAATGGTAAAATAATATCTTTCTGTAGAATTAACCCTTTGATATGTTTTCTGATAATTTCCACATATCAGGACTCTTACCATAAGTATACATATACAAACACTTTCAATGTGATCACTTCTCCCTGATCAAACATATTTATTAAAACTTACAGAGTTTTAAAATATTACATTGGTGGATAAAATCTACATCAATATAATTTCATAATATTAATTTAAAGCTGATTAAATCATTAAAAAATTTAAAATTTTCAATTATTTAGTTCCTAAAATGCACAGATTATTAAAATAATTACACAAATAAGAATTATTTTGGGCTAAAAAGTTGTCACAATGGTTCAGAGTGATGGATGCTCTTCCTGAGTACAAGAGTCTGATGCCTACCATCAGTCTCAAGGCTTACAATTTTACTTAGATTCAACACCCAGAGACATGATGCTCTCTTTTGTAGTCCAAAGGCATTAGCCACAAACATGGTACAGAGACATGCATAAAATATGATTAGAAAGAAAATTAATTTAGTGAATGCATTAAATGTGGATATTGATGAGAAGATATAGTAAAACAAAATACACACTTAATTGAACTTTGCTATTACAATAGTGGAGAACTTAAAAATTCTGTATTAATTCTCCAAAAATCAGATGACTTTGGATCATTAAAACTTCATATTATAGCTGACTAGAGCAAGACAATACATAACTAATTTAACCTTCTCAGGAGTACATACAGTAATGTACACTGGTAGCAGAAGACTCATCCTTCTACTATTAACAATCTGCCATTAATTCTAGTTTCTACAATCTATAGTCACTCTAAAACATAGACAACTTTCACCAGGTAGCCCCTTGTTCAAACTCCCTTCCCTCTCCCACCTCTCCCAGTCAATCTCTCTTCTCTCCATCTCCTTATCTTCTCCACAGCAAGGGCAGGAGGTCCCAAGATCCCAAGATGGCTTATCCACTCCCAGCAGATCCTCTTTCCTCATCCCAACATCAAGACTGGGTCAAGTTTTCCTCTGGAGGAAGTGGGCTCAGAGATTCCAGTTCAAGGTGTTTCAGATCCCAAGCTGTTCAGAGGTTGTGGTTTGCAGCTTGGACATGATTTGCATTTTGCTTTTTGCTTTTTTGTTTAAAGTCCACTAATGAGTGAGTACATCCCCTGCTTATATTTCTGGGTTTGTGATACCTCAATCAGGAGGATATTTTTCAAATCTTTCCATTTGCCTGCAAATTTTAGGATATCACTTTTTCTTACTGCTGTGTAGTACTCCAATGTGTATATGTACCACAATTTTTTTAATTCATTCTTCAGTTGAAGGGAATCTAGGTTGTTTACAGTCTCTTGCTGTTATGACTAATGATGCTATGAATAGAGTTGAGCTAATGCTTTTGTAGTGTGAATGTGCATCTTTAGGGTATATGCCCAATAGTGGTATTGCTGGATCCTTGGGGAGATTGATTCTCAGTTTTCTGAGAAACCACCATACTGCACTCCAGAATGACTGAACATGCTTACACTCCCACCAACAAAAGAGTATTCACCATGCCCTGCTACCTCTCCAGCATAGGCTGTCATTTGTGTCTGTAATGTTAGCCATTCTGACAACTGTAAGGTGGTATCTCAAAGTGGTTTTGATTTGCATTTCTCTGATAACTAAAGATGTTGAGCACTTTTTCAAGTGCCATTCAGCCATTTGTAATTCTTCTGCTGAGAATTCCTTTTTAAGTTCTGAACCCCATTTTTTGATAGTTTTATTCAAAGTTTTGGGCTCTAGTTTCTTGAGTTGTCTCTTCATAATAAAAAAAAGGAGTGAGATATGGAACTCAACATGGTAAAATTTATGCTGAAAATTTATGTGACATTAAATAGAAGAATAAAAAAGCCAATGTGGCAAACAGTATGGTACAGCTGAATGCACAGATACTGAAGAAACAACATGAGCTGCTTAAATGAGCTATGGTTTGATTTTGTTGATGGTTATACATTTGACTATATTTGCCAATTTCACAGAAACCCAAAATTTGCTCTAAGAGCAAATCTGTGAATTAATGAATGTTAGTTGGTTTCACTTGCAGCAAAATATCTTAGTCAATCAACTAAAAAGGACAAAGGTTTGGGTCATAGTTCAGTTGGTTTCAGGCCATGGTCAAACAGTGTATCATGATGGAAATATACTACAGGGAACACAATTGACATTTCAGAGGATGGAGAATGAGACAGTGAAGACATGGCTCCAAGTGAGTAGAAGAATTCTAGCTACAAAAACAAATTGAAGCTTTCACCATCCTCCCTCCAAAGCAAAAAAAGTTTAGGGAGCATGAGTATCAGATGTTAACATATACACATGGTAATATACAGGAACTATAATCTGAAAAAGCATTAACTAAGTAGTCTAAAGTATCTCTATGAATGGACAAGTAGGAAAAACATCAGAGAACATAATGCATGAGTAAAGGGCAGTGCTGGCCAGAACGTTTTCAAGAAAACACTTGACTCCTTGTAGTCACTAAACATAATGATCATAAGCATCATTAATCTCAGAGCATAGGAAAACAAAAGAAAAGATTGCCAGCAAAAAGCAAAACCAAAAAGAAGAAATCAGATTTGGAGAAAATAAAGGCAGGAAAATGTTATATTATGAACTCCTTTTGATATTCAAATAATATGCTTCTTTATTGGACTTAGCACCACATATGAACGTGAATGATACCTATTAGCATTAGGACAGTCTTCTGATGACCTATGACATCTAGAGCTATCACTTGTACTGAAGGAAGCACAAGGGTGTGGCATGAGACAAGGAGGTCCAGTCTATGGGGACATTTGCTCCTCTGAGATTATATTTCCTTTATGTATCATGGGATCCTTGAGCTATTTCTGAAGTCTAAAATACAACCAAAGCACAGAAAGCCCTAGTTTTAACAAACTATTTTTTGTAACAACAATGTGAGTTAATATATATTGTATCCTTTAAAAATGCAAAAACCAACATAAAGTGTTTTTATATTTTGGAAATGTGTATCTTACTAGACAATTGTGTTAATATTACAGTGTTTGAATAAAATGTTATGAATAAACATTTAATATGAACATTGAAAAAGTAAAATAGAATGTTAATACTTATCTCCAAAACTTTTGATGTAATTTTATTTAGAAGAGTAAATATGCCCAGATAACCCCTCAATTGCAAGTCACTTCAAAGAAGTTTGCAAAGAATCAGATAAAAATTAAAACACTTTTACTTAACTTCTGTTATATTATTCTCATTTTAATATTTAGATGTAATTCATCAGATTTTAAATATAACATTGATTTCTTGCTTCAAATTGTTATATCAAGATTTTTTAACAGTATCAGAATTAAAGTGTCACAATATAAATTGAACTTTACAGTTAAGGCAGAACAAAGCTTTCATTATGAATGGTATTCAAGTGTCAGTGACACAAAGTTCTAAGCCAATCTGTGAGAACTGAGATTTTGCACACAGAATCCAGGCAAAGCTAATGAGACCTAACTCCCTGAAAATGTCTGCTATATGGTTTGATTCTCAATTCACTGCCTTATCTTAGCAAATTATTATTTTTTATGGTATATGACTCAGGCATCTCCATTGCTACCGGCATGACACTTTAACAAGTACAGACCCTCCAAGACTAGTATCAGAAATTCTACTTTCTACAAGCTCTTCTAACAGCTCATAGTCACATTTTTCAAAACTTTTTACCAGATTGTGTAAAATTTTTCACTCATTTCTCATGATAGAATCATAAATTTGATTGGCTGATAGAAGCAACTTGTATCATAGAATAGAGTCAGAAAGACTTGTGCTTCATAAAATTCCTGGAGTTTGTTATACTCAGATGATTTTATAATTAATATTTCCTAAGTTTTGATTAAGCGGTGACATGGAAGACTTGAATAAATGTAGAAATCAAAGGTAGTTATGAACTGATCTATTCCCAACATTTTTATGTGTTGTTCAGTTATTATGTAAGATTTTCTGAGTTATTAAACTCACGTAAGTGTGGTGTATTTTCCAGAAGTGCATGCTGAAGATTTCAGTTGGTATTTATATTTCTTTTCCTTGGTCTTCAGACTGGAAAAACAGAATATCATTTAAATGCATATTTATAATGTATTTGCTTCACTAAAAATAATAATAAATGAGTCAAAATACCTTTAAATAATAAAAGCATAGGCAACTTTCATATTAGGTCCAACATTTTTAAAATATGTGAAAAACAAGTAAAACCTATAAAATGGGAGATGCAGAAAAAAGAAATAAATACCTCCAATCTTTGTGTCTGCTATTTCTTTCCATATGTCATATCTTCATTATGATTTGGGAAATGGTGCTCTGTAATTATTAAAACTTTCTTTCACCTTGTTTTACTACAAATTCTCTTTGTTTTGAAGCATTTATGTTATTAAATATAAAAGCAGAAGCAGCTGAACTGATTCAGACGTCAGAGAACGATGTTTTTAGTTACGTCATTGAAAGGTCACTAAAGCTGAACAACAATAAATTACATTGCTCAAGCCATAGTGTATGTCAACAGGGCATCCTTTCACAGCTGTTTTTCTAAGTTTGATTTGTACTTTGCAAATCTTATTAAAGTGCCAGTAAGGGGTAAATTGGGCTTCCTATTTTGATTAAAAATGTTGGAACACAGAAAGAATAATTTTTAAGTATGTTGCAAATTTATGATTTAAAATAATTGTAATCTTTAAATGTACACATTCATCAAAATAATGAGAATTCTTAAGTAGCAAAGCACTTTTTATTTGTTCTCCTAAAAATCAGTCACAAAAATATCAAATAATGATGGAGCATAACCTTTCATACTAAATAAGACATCAAATTTGGAAAGCATAAAATAGATTCTTGCTCTTTTCTGAAGAGGAGTAAACTTTACCCTTTTCATGTTTTGTCCACTTACTGATGATCATCTGTCCAGTCCTACATGGAGAGAACAGCCTTCTGCTAGTGGAACAAATTCCAGTCAAGGCTTATGTTTATACATTCAAGGTTTGGAGCACTGGGGAGCTGCTTAGATGCCAGTTCAAAAATGCCAAACTCTACATTCTATTCACAAGCTAAAGAATATTGGATTACTTTGCTTTTCACAGTTCAACACACTGAACCCAGTGCCATATCACAAGGCTGATGATTTGATTTTTATGTGATGAAAGTGAATGGAATACAATGCAGTTGAAAACTTACCAATAACTATATTATAATTTCATATTTCATGTCTTAAACATCATTATTGTAAAGAACTCCATACAAGGTAGTGTGAATATTCATGAATATGAATATTAATTACACAATTTCAAAACTACATAGTCACCATTAACTATCTAATATTGGAATCTAAAAGTTACATCATTAGATTTCTTACTTGTAGTTCAAAGATCTATGCAGAAATTGAGAGTAAAGACTGCAGCTGTCTGAATGCTGCTTCTCTCAGAGTCTACATATAATGGCTTACTCCCATGTTTGATGACACAGGAAATGGTGCAAACTAGAAGTGGATCCAAGTGATAGGTTTGGTGTTAATGTGTATATGCCCTTCAAGGGGAAAGAATAATCTTTAATTAATGTCTAATTTTTCTTTTTCTTCCTTGCCATGAGAGAACGGTGTACACTTTATCATATGCCCCTGCCATACTGTGTTACCATAGCAAAAAACAACCATGGAAAAAAATTAAAAAACTTTGAGTCAAAATGAAATAAGAAGAGTTATCTTAAGTTTTGTTTTAATCACCAAAAACAGACTATTGCAGTTTGAATGTGGCATGTACCCCCATGATTTTATTTTCGAATGCTCAGATACTGCTGGTGGCTTTTCAATAACTTTTCAAAAGGTTATTGAACTATGAGGAGGCTGAAACTTGGTCAAGGATTTGTTTCTAAGAAAGCCCATTAGGATTCCATTTTATATTCTACCACTGCTTCTGAGAGCAGATTCAGTGTCATCAGCCTGCTTCCTGTTTCTGTCAAAAGGCATTCCCTAACTGCTATTATATTTTCCCGAACAATGATGGACTGTATCCTTCTGGAACTGTGTTCCAATTAAAACTATTTAAGTTATTTTAGCTATGTTTTCTATCCAAGAATATAAAAAGTAAAAGCTCTGTGATGTATGCACAAGAGTACAGCCCATGTTATCTCACTCCACCCATGCTTCCCAGTTGGAGGCCAGCAGGGAAGACTACTTCAGGCAGTCATCTTCAATAATACTCCATTGAGTGCTGCTATATATAAGTACACCCCCTTCCCCCAAACCACTTGTTGCCCTGAAACATCAGTAATTCCTTGAGACAAAGAACAACAGCTCCCATTGAACCAAGAGCTCCCACAAGACTATGAATAGATCTGTGAGTCACAGAATTTGTCAGCTCTTATTGGGCTAATTGTAGCTCTCCAAGAAACAGAATCTGTCAGCACTAATGAACCAAAATGTTAAATTAGGACAAGAGAGTCTTCATGAGACACAGATATGAATTACACTAATTGGGGGAAGAGATGGGTAGACAACAGTGAAAAAATTACATACAACAACACAAAGAGCAATATGGAACCACCAGATCCTAGTGGCTCTAAAATAATAACTGAACATTACAATGTATGAGAAGCAGAAAAAAAATGATCTCAAAAATAACTTTATAAAGATGACAGAGGACTTTAAAGAGAAAATAAAATATTTTCTTAAAGAAACAGATACATAGGAAATCCAGAGAATCATTAGGTCATACTTCATAAACCTATACTTCACAAAACTGGAAAACCTAATAGAAATAAACAATTTTCTGGGTAGGTACAAATTACAAAAATTACATCAAACTACATAAGCCTAAATAGACCTATAACTGCTAAGGAAATAAAAGCAGCTATTGAAAGTCTCCCAACCAAATAATGTTCAGAGCCAGATGGGTTTAGTGCAGAATTTTACCAAAAATTTAAATAACTAATACCAATACTCCTTAAATTGTTCTATACAGTAGAAACAGAAAACGACTAAGTCACCCTGATACCCAAACCACATAAAGGTACAACAAAGAAAGATAATAACAGATCAATTTCCCTCATGAACACTGATGCAAAAATATTCAATAAAATACTGACAAACTGATTTCAAGAACACATTTAAAATATCATCCACTATTATCAAGTAGACTTCATTTGAGAGATACAAGAAATGTTCAACATACAAAAATCTGTCAATGTAATACACAATATAAACAAATGAAAGGAAAAAAACCACATGGTCATTTCATTAGATGACAAAAAAGCCTTTGACAAATTATAAGACCTCTTCATGATAAAGGCCTTAGAGAAATCAGGGATAATAGAAATCTACCTTAACATAATAAAGAAAATGTACAGCAAGCTGATAACCAACACAAACTAAATGAAAAAAAGCAATACTATTAAAAACAGGAACAAAGACAAGGCTGTATTCTCTTTATATATCTATTTAATACAGTACTTGAAGTTCTAGCTAGAAAAATAAGACAATAGAAGGAGATGAAGTATACAAATTGGAAAAAATAAGTAAAACTTTTGCTATTTGGAGATGATATTACAGTACACATAAGTAATCCCCCAAATTCTGCCAGGTAACTCTCCCACAACTTATAAACACCTTGAACAACATGGTAAAATACAAAATTAAAAGGGAAAAAATCAGCCATATTATATACAAATGATAAATATGGTCTTAAAATCAAGGAAACATCATACTTTTCAATAGCCACAAATAATATAAAATATTTTGGGGTAAATTTAATCAAAAACATAAAAGGCCTGTATTATAAGAACTTAAAATTGTTGAAGAAAAAAATTGAAAAAGATAACAGAAAATGGAGAGATCTCTAATGCTCTTTCCTAGATAGAATCAACATTGTGAAATCGCAATATTACCAAAAACAATCTATAGATTCAATGTGTTTTCAACAAAAACCCCAAACAATTGTGAAACATTTTTCCAGATCTTGAAAGAATAATATTCAACTTCCTATAAAAACAAACTAACAAACAAAAAACCCAGGATTGTCAAAATAATCCTGTATAACAACAGAACTTCTGGAGACATCAGCATTTTTTACTTAATGTTCTACTATAGAGGTAGTAATTAAAATAGCTTGGTATTGGAATAAAAACTGACACATGGATCAATGGAATCAAATTAAAGACCCTGACATTAAATCACACAAGTACAAACACCTGATTTTGACAAAGAATTCCAAATTATACAAAAAAATGAAAGCATCTTCAACAAATGGTTGAGGCATAATTGTATGAAGAGATCTAGAAGAATACAAATAAATCAATTTTTATTACGCTGCACAAAACTCCAGTCCAAGTGCACTCAAGACTTCAACATACATCTAATTACACTAAACTTGACAAAAGAGAAAGTAGAAAATACCCTGGAATTCTCTGGCACAGGAGACCAATTTCTAAATATAACACAAGTAATACAAACACTGAGAGCAACAATTAATAAATAGGACCTTGAATCCCAGCCCCCCCCCCCAAAAAAAAGGTTGAGTTCCGGGACTGGGTTATGTCTATGGTGCATGTCTGCACACACTCCTTAGCAGACAGGAATAGTCTTTGGCTGTGAGGGGCTCCTCCAGCTACTAATAAAACAAAGGAACTTTCACAGCCACCCTGCCTCCAACAGAGAACTGAGGACTTTGAAATCCAGACCAAGACTCAGACTCAACCAAGAAGTGAGGTGAGATCAGCAGGCTCCGCACCTGAATCCCAATCTCAGCCCCCCCAAAAAGTCGAGTTCTAAGATGAGGATCTGTCTGTGGTGCATGTCTCAACACAAAGTTTAGCAGACAGGAATAGTCTGTGGCTGGGAGGGGCTCCTTCAGCTGCTACTAAAACAAGGCAGCTTGCAGGCCACCCCACCTCCAACTGTATCAGCAGAGGACTGAGGACTTTGAAATCCAGACTCAGACTTCACTCAGAGGTAAGGTGAGGTCATCAGGCCATAGCACCTGAATCTCTGCCAGGGAAAGTTGTATTCTGGTTCCTGTTCCATGAACAGGTTCTGTCTGTGGTGCTTGTCTACACATACTCCTTAGCAGACACGAATAGATTTGGCTGTGAAGGGTTCCTCCAACTGCTACTAAAACAAAGGAACTGGCATGGTCACCCCGCCTCCAATTGCATCAGCAGAGAAGGACTAAGGACTTAAAATTCAGACCCCATCCAAGAGCAGAGTCAGAGATTTAGCAGACCCCTTGCTCAGAGGCAACAGGAGACACAGGCCCTGTTGCCACAACTGACCAGGAGCTGCCTAATTGTGAACGACTGAAGCCATGGGCAGATGCCAGTGTAAAAGTACATATAATGACATAAAGAACAACAAGATAACTTCAGGAAAAAGTGGTGGTTCAACAACTACAAGACATGAACAAAGCAATGAAGAGGAAGCAGAAGGAAGCAACACCAAAAATAACTTTATAAAGAACATTGAAGATATGAAAAATTCCCTTAAAGAAATAGAAGAACATACAAATAAAAAATTGGAAGAGATGAACAAATTGTTGAAAAAAAAACAAGAAAAGGTAAACCAAAAAATGAAAAAATAAAACATGCCAGGAATTAAAAAATGAAATACAAGCAATAAAAAGGCACAAAATGAGGCAAAGATAGAAATAGAAAACCAGAAGAAAAAACCTGGAAATACAGATACAAGCATAACCCACAGAATTCAAGAGATGGAAGATAGAATCTCTGAAATGAAAGACTCAGGAGCTGAAATAGATGTATCAGTCAAAGAAAATACTAAAACAAAAAGAAGCATAAAACAAAATGTTTAGAAAATCTAGGACACCATAAAAAGACCTAATTTGAAAATAATAGGAATAGAAGAAGAAGAAGAAGAGGAGGAGGAGGAGGAGGAGGAGGAGAAGGAGGAGGAGGAGTAGGAGGAGAAGAAGAAGAAGAAGAAGAAGAAGAAGAAGAAGAAGAAGAAGAAGAAGAAGACCAGCTCAAAGGCACAGATAATGTTTTCAATAAAATCATAGAAGAAAACTTACCTAACTTGTAGAAGGAAATGCCTAAAAATACAAGAAGCTTATGGAACACCAAATAGATATGACCCCCAAAAAAGTCAGCATGCCACATAATAATCAAGCCACACTACAAACAGAACAAAGAAAAAATTTTAAGAGTTGGAAAAGAAAAAGGCCAACTTACCGATAAAGGCAGACCCATCAGAATAACACCTGACTATTCAATGGAAGAGATGAAAGCTAGAAGGGCTTAGTCAGAAGTTATACAGAAGATAAAAGAGCATGGGTGCCAAACTAAAATACTATACCCTGCAAAATTATCAATCACCATAGATGGAGTAAACAAGATAATTCATAACAAAGTCAGACTCAAACAATGCCTATCTACAAGTCTGTCCCTCCAGAAATCATTAGAGGGAAAATTCCAAATTAAGGACCCCAGATACACCATGAAACCACAAACAATCAATAATCCCACAAGTGAATACCCTAGAGAAAGTAAATACAAACAAGTTACCACCAAAAATAGCAAGAAATACCAATCAGTTATCACTAATATCCCTTAATATCAAAGGACTCAACTCACCTATAAAAAGACACACTCCAACAAGATGGATACACCAACAGAAGCCATCCTACTGTTGCCTACAAGAAACACACCTCAACCACAAAGACAGACACAGACTCAGAGTAAAGGTTTGGGAAAAGATTTTCCAGTCAAAGGGTCATGAGAAACAAGCTGGGGTTGCCAACCTAATATCTAACAAAGTAGACATTAAGCTAAAAGCAGTTAAAAGGGACCAAGTTGTTCATTACTTATTCATCACAGGAAAAATTGGTCACAAGGAGATTTCAATTCTGAATATTTAAGCCCCTAATATAAGGGCACCTACCAATGTAAAAGAAACACTGCTAAAGTTCAAATCCCACATTAATTCTCACACACTAATAGTGGGAGACTTCAACAACTTACTTTTACTTCTGGATAGTTCAACCAGACAGAGATTCAATAGAGAAATAAGGAGTCTAACAGAAGTTATAATGCAAATGGATTTAATAGATATCTACAGAAGCTTCCACCCAAATTCAAGAAAATATATATATTTCTCAGCTCCTCATGGAACATTCTCTAAAACTGAACACATACGTAGTCATAAAGCAAGTATCAACAGATACAAAGGAATGAAAATAATCCCTTGTATCATATAGGAACACCAGGACCTAAAGTTAGAGTTCAACATCAAAAATCAAAGAAACCCTATCAACTCATGGAAACTAAACATCACTCAGCTGAAACACCTCTGGGTCAAGGAATAAATTAAGAAAGAAATCAAAGTCTTCCTAGAATCTAATGAAAATGAATCCACAATGTACTCAAACTTGTGGGACACAATGAAATTCATAGTGCTAGCTACCTATATGAAAAACCTAGAGAAATTCCACACTAGAGAACTAACATCTCAGCTGAAAGCCTTAGAACAATTAGAAGCAAACTCACCAAGAAGGAGTGGAGGGCAGGAAACAATCAACCTTAGAGCTGAAAACAATACAATTGAAAAAAATAGAATAACACAAAGAAACAATAAATCAAAAAGTTGATTCTTTGAGAAAGTCAACAAGATAGATAAGCCCTTATGGAAACTAATCAAAAAGCAGTGAGAAAATGTCCAAATTAACAAAATAAGAAATGAAAAAAGGGGATATAACAACAGACACTCAGGAAATCCAGAGAATTATCAGGTCATAATTTGAAAATCTATATTTCACAAAATTGGAGAACCTAGAAGAAATGGACAGCTTTCTGGACAGGTACCATTTACCAAAATTAAATGAAGAACAGATTAATTACCTAAACAGACCTATAAACCTTAAGGAAATTGAAGCTGTCATTAAAAGCATTCCAAGTAAAAAAAAGTCCAGGTCCAGATGGTTTCAGCTGAAGAATTCTACAAGGCATTCAAAGAAGAATTACTACCATTACTCCTCAAACTATTTCACACAATAGAAACTGAAGGAATATTGCCAAATTCCTTTTATGAGGCCACAATTACCCTAATACCCAAGCCACTCAAAGACAAAACAAAGAAGGAGAATTACATACCAATTTCCCTCATGAATATTGATGCTAAAATTCTCAACAAAATTTTGGCAAACTGTATACAAGTATATATAAAAAAAATCATCCTCTACAACCAAGTAGACTTCATCCCAGAAATGAGGGTTGGTTTAAAATTTGAAAAACCGTAAAAGTTATTCATTATTAAATAAACTAAAGGAACTAATCCACATGATCATATCCTTAGACGTTGAAAAAGTCTTTGACAAAATCTAACTCTCATTTATGATGAAAGGTATGGAGAGATCAGGAATACGCAGACAATATCTCAATATAATAAAGGCAATCTACAAGAAGCTGATAGCCAGCATCAAACTTAATGGAGAAAAACTCAAAGCAATTCCACTAAAATCAAGAACTAGACAAGGATGTTCGCTCTCCTCTTATCTATTCAATATAGTTCTTGAAGTTTTGGCTAAAGCAACAAGAGAACGAAAAGAGATTAAGTGGATACAAACTTCAAAAGAAGTGAAACTATCTCTATTTGCAAATGATATGATTGTATACATAAGTGATCCACAATATTCTACCAGGGAAATTCTATGGCTGATAAACACCTTCAGAAATGTAACAAGATACAAGATTAAATCAAAGAAATCAGTAGCCCTCCTATTCAACAAAGACAAAATGGCTGAAAAAAAAAGGAAACATCACCCTTTATAATAGCTGCAAATAGTATTAAATACCATCGAGTAACTATAATCAAAGGAGTAACAGATCTATTTGACAAAAATTTTAAATCACTGAATAAAGAAATTGAAAAGGATATGAGAAAATGGAAAGCTCTCCCATATTCCAGGATAGGTAAGATCAACATTGTAAAAATGACAGTTCTACCAAAGGCAATCTAAAGATTCAATGCACTGATTATCAAAAGCCCATCATAATATTTTTTGGACCTTGAAAGAAAAATGCTCAAATTCATTTGGTATAACAAGAAAGCCAGGGTTGCCAAAACAATTTTGCTCAACAAAACAAACTCAGAAGGCATCACCATCGCTGGCTTCAAATTATATTGTAGAGGTACAGTAATTAAAACAGCCTGATGTTGGCATAAAAACAGACTTTTGGATCAATGGAACAGAACTGAGGATCCAGACATTGCCCCAAAAACCTATGAACACCTGATATTCGACATAGTGGCCCAAAATATTCAATGGAAAAATGATAATGTATTTAACAAATGGTGTTGGCATAGCTGGATGGTAGTGTGTAGAAAAATTCAAATAGATCCAAACCTGTCATCCTGCACAAAATTCAAATCCAATTGGATCAAAGACCTCAACATAAATGCAGGGACTTTGAACTTGGTAGAAAAGAAAGTAGGAAATACACTTCTACGAATTGGCACAGGTGACTACTTCCTAAATATAGCACAAGTGACACAGACACTTAGATCAACAATCAATAAGTGGGATCTCCTGAAGCTGAGAAGCTTCTGTAAAGCTAAGTAGAGTGTTAATAGGACTAAATGACAGCCTACAGAATGGGAAAATATTATCGCCAACCCTATAAGTGATAGAGTATTGATCTCTAAGATATATAAAAAACTCATGTATCTAGAGCCCCAAACCTTGAATAATCCAAGCAAGAAATGGGGCTCAGATCTAAAAAGGAATTCTCAGCAGAAGAATTGCGAATGGCTGAAAGGCTCTTGAAAAAGTGTTCATCATCTTTAGCCATCAGAGAAATGCAAATCAAAACAACTTTGAGATACCACCTGACACCTCTCAGATTGGCTAGGACAAAAGTCACAGATGACAGCCTATGTTGGAGAGGTTGTGGAGCAAGGGAAACACTTCTCCATTTTTTGAGGGAGTGTAAGCTTGTTCAGCCACTCTGGAATGCAGTATGGTGCTTTCTCAGAAAACTGAGAATCAGTCTCCCCAAGGACCCAACAATACCACTTCTGAGTTTATACCCTAAAGATGCACAGTCACACTCCAATAGCATTAGCTCAACTGTGTTCATAGAAGCATTATTTGTAATAGCAAGAACCTGGAAACAACCTAGATGTCCCTCAACTGAAGAACAGATTAACAAATTGTGGTACATCTACACAATAGAGTACTACGCAGTAATAAGAATAAATTATATCCTAAAATTTTTAGGCAAATGGATGGATTTGGAGAATATCCTCCTGAGCTAGGTATCACAAACCCAGAAAGATAAGCAGGGGACATACTTACTCATTTGGGGGCTCTAAACAAAACAGAACAAAATAAGCTAAGCATGCCCACACTGCAAACCACAACCACTGAACAGCTTGGGATTGGAAACAGCTTGGACTGACCCCTTGAATCCCACTTCCCCTAGAGAAACACCTAATTCAGTTTGATATTTGGGGAATAAAAGTGGATTTGCTAGGAGTAGGGGGACTGAACTAAGCAATATAGGGATCTTGTGACCTTGGGATCGTCTATGGGTGGGGGGAATGGGGAGATATGGAGATGAAAGAATGACCTGATGTGGTGGGATGGGGAAGGGACTTTGATTAAGGATATACAGGGAAACAAAATGTGACTTCTTTATTCATAATAAAAAAAGAAAAAAAATATTTTCAAAGGTAAAATTTGCCCTAGAAATAACATATTTATCATACATCCTAAATAAAGATTTTGGAAACTGAGTTTCATTATCTAAATCATAAAATATAACAAAACAAAATATTTACTCATGTACTTTAATTAGCATCTTATTTGAAAATCTTCCTAAAATTAAATTTCTGCTGCTCTTCCAAAGGCTGCATAGTTTAGATTGCCTTTTCCAATTTTTGTCAACCTACTAACAATCTTTAATGTTACCTATAAAATATTTAAATTAATGTCAAGATGTTTATAATTACAATTATTTCTGCAGAATGTTGCTTTTTTCTGTTTTGTTTAGAATGTTGTAAACCCATAAAAAGTTACATAAGACTTGATCATATTTATTGTTCCATTCTTCCTTCTTTTCTTTTGGATATTTTGAAAATAATTTAGATATCCCGAAATGTTGCAGCACGAACTTTCTAAAAATAGAAATGCATTATCTTAATAATAAATAAATAAATAAATAAATAAATAAATAAAGTGGGACCTTCTGAAACTGAGAAGCTTCCGTAAAGCCAATGATAAATAAATAAAACAAAATAGTAGCCTATATAATTAGAAAAGATCTTCACTAACCCTACTTCTGAATGAGGGATGCTATCTCAAATATATAAAGGATTTTAAAAACTAGACATAAAAATACCAAATAATTCTATTAAAAATACACAAAGAAAATATATGTGTAGCAATCTTATTTGTATTTCCACCCTTGATAAGCCATGCTTATGATTCTTATCCTCTGTGTAGTTATTGTTAACTCTTCCACATTTTAAAATCTTTTTACTGTGGTTTTTTTTGATAAATACAAAATAAAGAAGGAAAAAAAATATAGTACAGATCTAAACAAAAAATTCTCAAGAGAAATATTCTAAATGGTTGAAATATTCTTAAAGAATTTCTCAAAATCATTAGCTACCAGGAAAATGCAAATCAAATCAACTGTCAGATACTATCTCTTTTACATGTATAGTAACATTTATTTCAAAATAATGTTACATAGAAATTAAAAAAGAATCTACATATAAATTTTCCTTAGTAAATGATTTGAAAACATATCTAACCCAATGATACTGTACAAACGTTAGTGATTGTATTTACAACTTAACCAAAATAAATGGATAAGGTTATATTTTTAAACATCTAAAGCAATAAATTTTTTATATATTTATTATTTGGTGATTTTACATCATGTATCCCATCAAACTCAGTTATTAGTACTTTCAGATTCATATACACACTTATAATCTCTGCATTTACAAAATGCCCATTTATGCTTCTTATTTACTTACTGGAGTAAAATTAAACTCCTTGTGGCCAGACCATTAAAGAAAGCAAGTCTTTCTTCACTCACACCTCTGCCAGATGTCATCAATGGCAGAAGTGAAGCACTGTATCATTTAGCTATATTCTAGCCTTGAGCTCTTGTATAGAATAACATCTTTTTTTTAAGTCCACTAATGAGTGAGTATCCTCTGCTTATACTTCTTGGTTTGTAATACTTTGCTCACAAGAATAGTCTCCAAATCCATCAGTTTGCCTACAAATTTTAGGATATCATTTTTTTTTCTGCTTGGTAGTACTCCATTGTGCAGAAGTACGACAGTTTGTAAATCCCCTCTTCAGTTGAGGTTCATCTGGGTTGTTTCCAGTTTCTTGCTATTAAACATAATACTTCTATGAATGTAGTTGAGCTAATGCATTTGGAGTGCAAATGTGCATCTTTAGGGTATACACCCTGAAGTGGCATTGCTGGATTCTTGGGGAGATTTGATTCCCAGTTTTCTGAGAAACCGCCATACTGTATTGCCAGAGTGGCTGAACAAGTTTACACTCCCACCAGCAATGGAGGAGTAGAGAAAAAATCAACTTATATACAATTTTCACTCATAGATAACTCTTGCATTAATTACTTGAATGTTTGATAACTTTCTTCAGCATTGATAAGTAGAGAAAACTGGTGGTAATTAATTCATCATTTTAAATTTTTTTGTATAATAATTTCAAAATATGGGCTGTCTTAAATACATAACTGCATCTTTATTTACTATGGGAAATGAATAATGAATTAAACTGTCAATGAGATCACAGCTTCCAACAGTCATCATTCTTAAACTAAATGCAAAACATGTTTAGCAGTAGCAAAGAAATATAAAATATCAGCTCTTCCTTGGGAAGACATAATCAGTTCTCTAAAGAATTTGAACTTTTGAAGTTCATTAATTTCTACTTTGGCTCTATAATAATGTTTATTTCAGATTTGCCTTTGAAAAAGAAAAAACTAAAAAAAGAGAGGAAGAAAGGAAGGGAGGAAGGAAGGAAGAAAGGAAGGGTGGGAGGAAGGAATGAAGGAAGAAAAAAGTCCATATTGGAAAATATATAAGCAGCAAGAAGATTGCAATAAAAATTAGAATATATGGAATAGAGATCTGGCACAACAATTCCCAGAGCCCTCAAAGTATCTAACCATCATTTGTAACTCCAGTTCCAGGAGATCCAGCACACTTTGGGGCATGGCTCACATATATAGGAAAATTATTCATACACATTAAAAATTTGTTTGAAAATCACTTGTACAAATAAAATAAAAATGAATGCACATATAAAATATTGGATAAAAAATAATTAGGATACATGATAATGCAAATAATTTATAAAATTACAGAGAAAAGACAGAAAGGAAATAAATGCCAAAGTGTTTATCTTCCAAATATTTCATGTAAATATGGAATGGATATTCTATGTCTGCATTGAAGTTGACATTTTTAGAAGTAAAAGATATAAAGAATGAAGTATTATAAATCAAGTTAATAAAAGGTACAAAAGTACATCAATTTAAAAAGTACAAGTTAATTTTTTGAAAAAATACAATTTTATGATTATTCCTCTCACTTTTTACCTGATTAATTAATAAAATTCAACATTTTCCCATATGATAACATACTGAGTTTCTCTGGCTTTGTATGTTAATACAACAATGCCCAAAATTAACTGCAATCCTCTGCAACCCAGTGATGTTCTAAGCTCTGAGTTTAAAAGCTAAAAACAATAACTAATACAAATTTTAACAATACGCTAGCATTTAACACACTTTCTAGTCCTTGAGAACAATAAAGATCATGGCTTATCTTTTAATCTTTAGAACCTGAATGTTTCAAAGAAGTTTAAGGAACATACTGATAGAAAATATAATCCTGAGGCTTAACTTTCAAAATGCCCTAATGTTACAATAATTCTTACTAAAGAAAGCTGTCAGTTAATTCTCTTTGCATGCTTTATAGCAGATATTCCAAAATCAGATAAAGTGCAATGTATCTGCAAGTATGACTAAAATTTAACATTTTCTATGACAACAAAAAATTTTAGAATACAATTAAATATTTTTTATAAATTATACATTCTAAAATATAGGTGTTAGAATATTAACAAACACATACCAAGAGAGAAAGATAGATAAATAGATAGATAAATAGATAGATAGATAGATTGATAGATAGTTCACAAAGACATTTGAATTAAACTGCAAATAAATCTTAACTCATTTATAATCTTTTTAAAAATATTTCATACTAATTTTAAAATATATAAACATATGTAACACATTTTTGTTATCTACCAGTTAGTGGATTAGATCTATGCTAAATTTTTTCTCAGCTGTTTTGTGGGCAGAATCTTATGAGTATATATCAATGGAGGGCATAGCTGTGTCATATGGTACTATCTTGTCTAGTTTTTTGAGAAATCTTTACACAGATTTTCATAGTAACTATACTATGCAGCACTTCCATCAGTAGCAAATGGGTATTCCTTTTTATTTATGTTTCCATTGGTAATTATAGTCATTTTATTTTTTGCCATGAGACAATGTGTTCCAGACATAAAAGCGATAGCATGCTCATGAAATCTTCACAATATGCTTGACTAAGCAAGACCTGTATATTGACCACACAAACTACCACACAAATATAGATAGTGAAACTTTCAGTAGGCCCTATGAATAGCTAAAGCCCTACAGGTAATCAACAATGACAAAGAGGGGGGAATCCATTTTCTCCATGGACAGTGTTACTGAGATAATATCCAATCTCACATAGTCTTTCTTTAAAGAAGTAGAGGGGCACTAAATGAACTAAAAGGAGAGAAGGAGAAAGAGAAATGAAGTAAATAAAGTACTCAAACATAAAATTCTCTAAAAAATAAATACAAATGAACTTAGAAAGCAACAAAAATTAATCTGTGAAATCAGTATTTTTCTGAAACTCAGATATTGACACACTTCCAATAAGAAAAGTCTGACCAAGATGCTTAATAAAAAGCACACTATTCTCAATAAAAACTAACAAAAAACATAAACAGCATAGAAATAAAGTAAGACATTTTTCCAAGTTCATTTTATTGAAAGATGTAAAGATTATTCAATGTACACATATTATATGTACTACATAACACAAAATTATTCCCAAACTTACATGATCATTCAAATAATTTCAGAGAAATATCAGTGTAAAAATATCATGATACATGCTAAAAAATGCCAATGGAACTAAAAGTAGGAGGAGCACATTTTAATACAATAAATATTTATAACAACTAGAGTCCCATAGACTCATGGCCCACAACTAACAAAGAGGTAAGTGGCATCCCTGGATCCCAGGCCAAGCAGAGACCATGTTCTCTGAAGCCCAGCCCAGACACAAGGATCCTGAAACCTCACCCCACTCAGTTCTGTCCTAAACTAAAGGTAGTAGGGAAACTCCTTGCATGATCAAACACCCACCAAAACCCAGACAGAGGCACATTCTACAGCCAAATATTGTCCTAACACCAAATGGCATCATCATAATGCAATCAAAGCAAACTCCACAAAAACTGGAGACTCACCAACCCCCGACCCACCACTGACTAAGAGCCAACTAAAAGGTGATTTAAAGTAAGCAGAGGAAGCAACAGGCAGATGGCAGTGCAAGATTATGTATAACAACATAAAGAACAAGAAGGTACTATCAAAATAAGCTGGTGGTTTTACAACATCAAGACCTGAGCCCTGCAATGATGAGGAAACAGAAGGAAATTACCTTTAAAACAACTTTACAAACACAATAGAAGTCTAAAAAGAGGATATAAAAAATTTCCTTAAAGAAACAGAAAAAACTACAAACAAAAATTTAGAAAATATTAACAAATTCCTGAGAGAAAATAAATAAGACCAAGAAAAAGAAAACAAAAAGGTGAAGGAAACATTTCAAGAAAGATAAGATGTCATTATATGCAAGAGCTCAAGTCTCGAATATAGCTAAATGACACAATGTTTCACTTCTTCAATGATGGCATCTGGCAGGGGTGTAGGCAAGGAAAGACTTGTTTTTATTAAGGGTCTGGCCACAGAGAATTTAATTATGCTCCAGTAAGTAAATGAGCAGCATAAATGGGTGTTTTTGTAAATGGGGAGATCATAAGAATGGGTATGATTCTGAGAGGTCTGATAACTGAGTTTGATGGGGTATATGATGTAAATCACCAAATAATAAATATTAAAAAATTAAAATAAATAATTTAAAGTTGAAAAAATTGAAATGAAAGCAATAAAGAATGCACAAATGGAGAGGCAATGAAGACCTGAAGAAACAAATCAGAACTACAGATGCAAGCATTACCAACAGAATGCAAGAAAAGAATGAGATAATCTCTAGAGTGGAAGATTCAAAAGTGTAAATAGATATGTCAGTCAAAGAAAACAATAAAACAAAAACAGTCATAACACAGAATTTCCATAAAATTTGGGACTCCATAAAAAGACCAAACCTGAGAATAATCAAAATTGAAGAAGGAGAATACCAGCTCAAAGCCACAGAAAATATATTCAGCAATATCACAGTAAAAAAGAAGGAAATGCCTTTAAAGACATAGGGATTCCCCTGGGAAGGGGAAATAGAGAAGATCTCCTGAGTAAATTGAGATCATAATAGAGAGCGAGCAAGAGGAAGTGGGAATAAATCATGAGAGAAGGAGATTGTTGGGTGAGAGGAGCAACAGAGAGGGAGAAAAGAGAAATAACTTGATAGAGGGAGATACTATGGAGAGATAGAAAGAAATCAAGTGCTAAGGAAACCTCCAAGTACCCACAAGATGTCCCAGCCTAGGACTCCAAGCAATAG
Organism: Sigmodon hispidus; assembly: GCA_004025045.1. Classification (NCBI taxonomy): domain Eukaryota; kingdom Metazoa; phylum Chordata; class Mammalia; order Rodentia; family Cricetidae; genus Sigmodon; species Sigmodon hispidus. The sequence goes on along the minus strand of PVIH01003026.1, from coordinate 82,384 downwards.
TAGAGAAAGTGCCTAAATAGTGCCCTTATAATCAAATCAATGACTACACTAATTATCATTATAGAACCATCATCCAACAATGAATAGAGGCAGAAGCAGAGATCCACAACTAAGCACTAGGTCCAGCTCCTAGTCTAGCTGAGGAGAGAGAGAGACAGAGAGGAGAGAGTCTATGTGCAAAGCGACCAGTACCATGGGGAGGAGACACACAGAGATGGCTGACTAGAGCTCATTTGTGGTAGAATGTTCTTTGTATGTGTGAATAAAGCACTGTTTTGGCCTATACACATCACCATAGAACTGGATGGACAATCAGTGCAGGCAGGCAGGTAGAAGGGCAGAGTTAGTCAGTCTCCATCTGACCCCCGAAGAAGAAGACAGACATGTAAGGAAAATAGGTGAGCCACGGGCTGGGTCACGTAGTGGATAGATTAATAGAAATGGGTTGATTTAAGATGAAAGAGCTAGCTAATAATGTGCTTGAGAAATAGGCCAAACAGTATAAAAGATATAAGCGTGTGATTCATTTCTTTGGGGGATGAAAGCCATGCGAACCAGGTTCCAAACTGCTGCCAGGCCAGGTACAAACCTCTGGACCCAAAAACAGACCAGGAAACTTTCTACAACAGATGACTTCCCAACGTTGGGCCAAACACCCGCATAAAGCCTGAGAAAGTTTAAAAAAATTAAAGAGTGTTCTAGATTACTGAAACAGAGCCAAAAGTGGCTTTCTGAATTGCATATTTGAATTGATTTATGGTACAGAGACAGCGTGGTGTTCAGGCAGGAATTTAAAAATGGCGCATCCGTGGCACACAGCTTTAACTCATATGTTTCACAGAAGGCTTAGCACAAATGTGATTGATTTAAGGTTTCTGCTTATACTGAACAGAAAGGAAACAGTTAAAAACAGTTTTTCTGGTAGCAGCATTTCCTGAGTCCACTCTGTTTGCCAGCAACAGCAGAGATTCCCGGGTTCCTCTACCATATTGAAACATGGCCAAAAGGGGCGGAGTCAGCAATTAAAGTGATACCAACATTTTTTTTCACCTCCAACATTAAAATCTTTTTTTTTAAGATTGCTACACATATATTTACTTTGTGTTCAGCTTTCCCTCTGAATTTTTTTTTCATCCCTGTATACCCTTATTCAAGGTCCCTTCCCCCTCCCACCACATCAGGTCATTTTTTTCTTCTCTACAACTCTCCATCCACTCCCTGGGCAGGCAGCAGACAGTCCTATGGTCCCACTGACCCAATAATGCTTAGTTCAATCTCCACTCCTGGCAAATCCAGTTTTGTCCCCCGCCTCAAGAGTGAGTCAGTTGTTCCTATAGTTGGAGTAGGATCCGAAGGGTCAGTCCAAGGTGTTTCTGATCCCACACTGTTCAGTGGTTATGGTTTGCAGCTTGGGCATGCTTGGCTTTTTTTCATGTTTGTTTTTTTATAGACCAGTAATGAGTGAGTACATCCCCTGCTTATCTTTCTGAGCTTGTGATACCTTGCTCAGAAGGATATTCTCCAAATCCATCTACTTGCCTGTGAATTTTAGGATATCATTTTTTCTTACTGCTGAGTAGTATTCCATTGTGTAGATGTACCACAGTTTGTTAATCTATTCTTCAGTTGAGGGACAGCTTAGAAAATGATTAAGGATTCTCGATAAGACTGATTTAGACTCACAAAATCTCTAAACGGGCTACAATGTAAGTAAAATATGCATAGGCTTCAGAGAGAGAGAGAAAAAAATAAGTAAATAAAAGGGTAAAGAAGCCCTTTAAGAAAGAGAAATAGAAATAAAGATAAAGGCCACGTAAAGATGGCACATAAACAGAGAATCTAGATTATTTTATTGTGTTTTCTTATAATTTTTTAACATTTAATGAGCTTATTGTAGAAAGACAATTGATTGCTAAGGCTGCTAAGTTAAACAAATGCATATACTTTGATGATATCTTGACTTTGACATCTGTTTATAAGAATATGTTACTTGGGAAAAGAGTTTCTGCTTTTGTCTCCACAGAAGATCAAAACCTGTAGATTGGTTCTAGGCAAATGTGGTTTCATTTGCCAAGGCCACCTGAAATTCTCTGATGAAAAGATCAGCTTCCAAGTTGGCCATTTGAGATGATCCAGCTTCAAAACCCCATGAGATCAACGTCCTTTGACAGCAGAAAGCATTAAAAGAAAGAAAGCTCCATCCAATTTCCCCAAAATATTACTTATTAATGTTTGTTTTCATTATAAATGGTTAATGGTCATAGTCAATCTTAAAAAAAAAAAAAGAAGTGGAGGAGGATATGATATAGGAATGATTAGAAAAGATAAGTGGATTTTGATTCATTGATATAAACTTAAGGTTAATTTTGTTGTGCTGTATGTATATTTCTACTCTTGATTAAGGTATGATGCTGATGTAACTCATTTAAAATTGTAATGTGCAATTGAGAAATGCAGATTAATAGTCATCTATGATAACCAAACTTATAGTCATGTTAATTAGGTTTTTGTAGGTATACAAAGATATATTTCAGTTGGATAGGTAGTCTTCAAACACTTCAAAGACATGCAGAATATGGCATTTAAATTATTTTAAGAACTTAGACTTTTCTAGATAGTAAGACAGGTCTGCTCCTGGCAGCACCAATATATTTTAGGAAAAAGATCGGCATTGAAGAAACTTCATGTGGAATTTACTTGGTGGCAACAGTTAGCCACTGGACAAGAAACTGTTCTGGTATTGACTGCTTAATAGTATGCTATATAAACTGGACATGCAGGTTCAATAGGAAAGTGACCTCTGAATGGTGGCAGGATAAGCCGAGATGGACCTTCAGGTTCCTGCTTTGCAGATAACATTGCCAGACATTATTCAGGACACAAGGAGAAGCAACTGATGGACTGTGTCAGATTTCCTGCATCACTGAAAGGTTTGCCAGAAACTTTGGGCCATAAAAGCCCCAACATCACAAAGAAACTTTGGGTGACTGTCCAGGCAGACATGGGTCATCTCTGTCATTTTCTAGACTTTGGAAGTTGTTTGCATTTCCTGTTTATTTGGGTAATATTATATTCTTCTGTGGTCTTTGATGTGGTTGAAGGTTTAATAGTTATAGGTATAGTTCTTTTTCGTTTTAAGGTATATTAGATATGAAACTTTAGACTCACAATGATAAGGTAGATAATGGAATATTCTCTTTAATTTTGTGAATACAAATAGATTGGATATTGTGACTGTATTTCCTGCTTGAGAGCTGTTCTTTTGTAATTTTGCTATGTGGAAATTGAATCCTTCCTTTTTAATTAGACAGAAAGGAGGAAATGTGGTGGAATGTTCTTTGTATGTGTGAATAAAGCACTGTTTTGACCTAAGCACATCACCATAGATCTGGATGGAGAATCAATGCAGGCAGGCAGGTAGAAGGGCAGAGTTAGTCAGTCTCCATCTGACCCCCGAAGAAGAAGACAGACATGTAAGGAAAATAGGTGAGCCACGGGCTGGGCCATGTGGTGGCTAGATTAATGGAAATGGGTTGATTTAAGATGAAAGAGTTAGCTAATAATGTGCTTGAGAAATAGACCAAACAGTATAAAAGATATAAGCGTGTGATTCATTTCTTTGGGGGATGAAAGCCATGCGAACCAGGTTCCAAACTGCTGCCAGACCAGGTACAAACCTCTGGACCCAAAAATGGGCCAGGAAAGTTTCTACAACACTCATTGACTCAGAAATAATAACTGAAGAACCTTCAATGAAAGAAACTAAACCCTCCAAAAGTCAAATGGTGTGGGCATTTTGTGGAGCTCCTTTCAGTAGGATCAAAGTATGTTCCTGATGCATGAACTGATATCTCAGCATTACATATAGAGGAACACCTAACCCAACCTTACCACTGGGATGAGGGACTTGGACCTACCTCAACTGGATATCAGACTGAACTGACCCTCTTTGTGGCTCATGGCTCTCCTTGGGGAACAGATGGTTGTTGGTGTGGAGATTGGCTGAGGGAGTACTAGGAGGGCTTGGGCGGCAGCAAGGGAGGGAAATCCCTACATGCTACCAGATTCAATGATATAGTAAAACATTCATCTAGTATAAAAAAAGAAAATCTATACTACACAAAATAGAAAACTCAAAAGAAATGGACAGCTTTCTGGAAAGTTACCATTTACCAAAATTAAATCAAGATCAAATTAAAGACCTAAATAGTCCTATAACACCAAAGGAAATTGAAGTTGACATTAAAAATTTCCCAAATAAAAGAAGCCCAGGCCAAGATGGTTTCAGTGAAGAGTTCTACCTGACATTCAAAGAAGAGCTAATACCAGTACCAAAGACCTCAAGAGAAATCCAGCTACATTGAACTTCAATGTATTAACACAGGTGACCACTTTCTAAATGTAACACCATTAGCACAGACTCTAACAACAATTAATAAATGGGATCTCCAGAAATTGGGAGGATTCTGGAAGGCAAAGGATATAAATAATAAGACAAAACAACAGTCTACAGAATGGGAAAAGATCTTCGTCAGTACTACTTCTAACAGAGGACTGATCTATAAAATATATAGTGAACTCAAGAAACTAGAGGCAGAAAACTCAAATAACCCAATTAAAAAATAAGTACCTGATGTGTTGGGAGGGGGAAAGGACCTTGAAAAAGGATATACAGGATAGAAAGTGTGACTTCTTTGTTAATAATAATAATAATAATGAAAATAAATATAATTACAGCCAAAAATTAAGGTTCAAAGCTAAAAATGGAATTCTCAACAGAAGAATTACAAATACCTGAAAGACACTTAAGAATTGTTCAAAATCTTTAGCCTTCAGGGAAATGCAAATCAAAACATCTTTGAGATACCACCTTAAACCTGTCAGAATGGCTAAGATAAAAGACACAGATGACAGCTTATGATGGAAAGGATATGGAGCAAGGTGAAGACTCCTCCATTATTGTTGGGAGTGTAAACTTGTACATCCACTTTGGACAGCATTATGGCTGTTCCTCAGAATATTGGGAATCAATCTCCCCAGTGATACATCAATACTAATATTGGGCATATACCCAAAGGATGCATATTCTTACCCAAAATGCTTTAGCTCAACTATGTTCATAGAAGCATTATTTATATTAGCAAAAACCTGGAATCAACCTAGATACCCCTCTAGTGAAGAACATATTAAGAAACTCATGTACATAAGAGAGTATTTCTCAGCCCTTTAAAAATTGATATCCTAAAATGTGCAGGCCAATGGATGGATTTAGAGAACATCACCCTGCGTGAGGTATCCCAAGCCCAGAAAGATAGGCATGGGATGTTCTCACTAATAAGTAGACTTTAGACAAAAAGCAAAGAAAAACCAAGCTGCAAACCACAACCCCTGAACAGCTTGGGATCAGAAAGAACTTAAGAGAGACATCCAGGGATATCTCTGGGAAGAGAAAGTAGAAAAGATCTCCTGAGTAAATTGGGATCATAATGTGTAGCAACCAAGTAAAGGTAGGAACAAAATCTTAGAGGAGATGGTTAAGTCAGAGGAATAACAACAAGAGTTGAAAAAAAAGAGATGGAAATCTGATAGAGGAAGCCAATGTGGGGCTGGATAGATATCAGGTACTAGGGAGATCTCCATGAATGCAAAGGATATCCTTGGATAGGACTCTAACCAATAGTGGAAAGGGTGCCTAATCAGGACTTCTCCTACAATCAAATGAATGACTACTTTAAGTATTATTATAAAACCTACGTCCAGCATTGAACAGAGGCAGAAACAGAGATCTATACCTGAGCTATGGATGGGTTGAGCTCCTAGTCCAGCTAAAGAGAGAGAGAGAGAGAAGAGTCTATATGAGCAAAGTTAGAGGGATTATGAGGAGTTGCACAGCAATGCTGGCTGGAACACTGGGGAGCTTAGTGCATCAAAAATAGTCACTGAGGAATCTTGAGGAATAGGAAATAAACCCTCCAAATGTAGATGACTGTTGAATGGCATGGACAGTACTTGGAACTTTGTGGAGTAAGATCAGAGTATGTTCCTGTGCATGAAATGGCACCTTGGAGCCTAATCCTTACATAGGAACACCTAACCCAGGTTTAATGTAGGGATAAAAAAATAGGATCTATGTCAAATGGATACACCAGACTGAAATGACCCACCTTGAGACTCCTTGACATCCTTGCAGAAAGAAAGTGGGGATAGGATGGGGAAGATTGGGAGGTATTGGGAGCAGGGGAACACATGGAAAATAAAACTTTGTAAATGAAAATGAAAATAAATTAATTAAAAAATTATATATGACAAGTCAATAGAAAGCATTATATTAATGTAAAAAAAATTCTCAACCATCGTCAATAAGACAAGGAGTCCAATATTGTCAGGTTAATTTAATATGATATCATTAAACATCTTAATTAGAACAATAAACAACAAGAAGAAATAAAAGTTGGAACGAATAAAATAAAATTGTCCCAAATTTTAAAAACAACCTGTTTTTAAAAGACATTAAAGACTCTACTGAAGAAGTTCTGAACGTACATGAATAAATTTCAGTATGGTAGGATAACAAATCAGCAATATCTATCTAAGTATCTATCATCTATCTATCTATAATAACTTCATAAAAATATATCATATTCACAATAACCTAAGAAAATCTCTTGGATTAATCCCTACTAGGTTATAAAACAACTTTTACTATACACACATTTAAGCACTAAAGAAAATAATTTCAGAACAAAGTACATGCTCATGGATTTCATGAATTAATGTGATCATGACTATATTTTATGGTCTATTGTATGCAATTAAATTTTAATAACTTTGTTCAAAGAACTATAAAAACCAATCTTACAATTGACATGTAATCGCAAAAGATCACAAGAAGTCAATACAATCTCAAGCTGTAAAAAATTACTTATAATACTAAATTTTACTCATTCTGTAAAATCTATAGTTTATATAGTGAGATTCTATTAAATATATAGACTGTGTGTACAGAGGGGTTCTACAAAAACACAATAACATAGCACCCACACAAAGAGAGTCCATATATTTAAAGCAGTATTATACTTTTGCAGCAAGGTCTCTGCCTTTGTCTCTTCCTCTTCAACTGAGTTGTAGAAATATTGGATAAAAAGGGCATCATCAGCAAATGGTGCTTTGTAAACCTCAGCAAATACTACTTTATCTTTCATCCTCACAGACATCAATTCAAACTGAAGAAATAACCTTCACATAGAGCTAATGCCACTGAAACAGAAAAAGAAAAAGCTTCAAGATAAAGGAATAAACACAGTCTTCATGCAAAGAACTCAGGATATACTAGAAACAATCCCAGGCATTGACAAAAATGATTATAAGAAATGAATAAGCTTTCACAAACCAATGAAATGATCACAGGCTAAAGACACAAGCAATAGGATGGAAGAAAACAATCCCTACAGATGAAATGAGCAATGAGAAATCAAGTGCAAAGCAATTCAATGATCAGCAGTTTAAAGAGACAGAAAACAGAATGAACGAAAGCAATTGCTAACTTTACATTTTAATAGGGTTATTTAGGTTCTATGAGAAAATTAAAATGTTAAATTCTAAAAAAAAATTTCTAACCAACAAACAAGTAAATGGATTATACAGGATGTTCTCAAAACAAGGAGTAGAAATGAAAAAAAAATTGATATAATTCTCAGCATTTCTAACATTATATTTCCTTAAATAAAAGCCCAAAAACAAAACTAACATTTAATTCAACCATACCCCTCTAAAATAAGATTTGATTTAATTGAGCATATTGAAAATGCATGTATTCTTCATATGTAGTAAAGGCATGCTTATCAAAAGGATAATAAAGAAAATGTGGTGCAAATGCACAATACAAAATTACAACATATGAAAGAAAAGAAATATAATTTTATAACATAATGATATGTAATAACAGCAAGCAGAAATATATTACATTTTAATTACACATATTAATAAAATATTTCTTGCATTTATATAATCTAATTTAAAAAATATATAGTGTGATATGACAGTAGACTGATGATAAGATTATGATTTAAAAATATTAATCAGTGGAATGAAGGAAATAATAATATAACATGTGTTTCACATGCTGATTCAAAGTTCAACTTCCTATACTACATGTATACATGTATAAATTAATTATTTGAAAAAAGAAATGCACAGAGCAAGAATGGAGAGTAGAATATTTACTATCAGTGCAGATGTTTTCCAACTGGAATGTCTGTTTATACCCCTCTAGTAACATTTCCATACTCACTGAGGAATTGCTTTAAAGTAAAATTATAAAAAATCCAATTATTTCAAATATAGATAATCTCCTCAATTACAAAAGGAGTATAAATAGGTGGATATATATGTTTATAGAATAATCTCAATAGGTGTACATTCAGGTGGGGGCTGATGTTGTAGTCCAGTGGTTGAGTTCTTTCTACTTTATATGAGACCCTCAATTAGATGGCTAGAGAAACAGCAAAGTCCAAGCTGTTTATGCCTTTTCCTGAGAGCTGGTCATGCAAACTATAACAGTTTTCACATTTTAAAGTGATGTACATACAGATCCCTGTTATCCAAGAGAAAAATGATTTATCAAGACACTATTCATTACCCTATTAGAACAATCATTTTAGACACAGTGTATTTCATTGCCAGTTCTGCAATGGAAAACAGATAGCACTAACATGCCTAAAATCCAAACAAAGGTAATTTTACAAGAAAGTTGTTCAAATAATAGCAGTCCTAAGCCTAATATTAAAAAAAAAAACCCTAAAATAATAGTCCCTTAAAACCAGATCCTAGAGCATTAACAGACATGGGTCTATATATCTCAACAGCCATAGAGATGTCTAGATCTTACATCTCATTGAAGAAGCTTCATTTTGTAGCAGATAAAGACCATTTGTGTAAATCTATAGCTGATTTAAACTAGAAAACAACTGGCTACATGATGCCCATCCTTGATAATTTAATATTTCTACAATGCAATGTCTACACTAAAGTGTCAGGGAACATTGTAGAATAAAGAGCTCAAAGCTTGTAAAAGCCAGAATAACTGGGAACCTGCTATGAAATCATGTGTTCAGTATACGATAGGTCGGTTGATGCTATGAAATATAAAATATGATAATTAACATTATAATAATATAAACAAGTAAGCACAATGAAAACAATATTTGACGTTCCAATTTAGGTGCCTCACTGCCTCATCCCTAAATTAAGCATTACAGCAATTAATGACTGCTGAAGGGGAGTAGCTCTACCTTTACAAGGCACTAGAACAATCTCTCCTTTCTAATTACATTTACAGTACAGTGGATATACTGTCTACATCACAGGAAGACCCCCTCTATTTCCTCCTATGATGTAGACTCTCTTTTCTGTCATTCACGTGCAAGACTAAAGGAAAATGTGTGCTGTTCATTTATAACAGGTGAATAGCATTACTATCAAGCAAATGACCCATAGCAACTTAACAATATTAGTAACTTCAGAGAAAATCATGTTACAGATACACGAGCTGTAGCTGTGTTTTGAATACAACAAGTAGAGCTTATTATCTTTAAAAGATAATGCAGTGAGAGATCCAAACACAATGCCATTACAAGTTAAAAAAATTGGAATTACAATCTCCATGGGTCTATTTGTAATAAGTCTTCTCTTTTCAGAAGATAATATTGCACAGCATGTGGAAGTCTGTGAGTACAGGTACAGCTAATCTCAATAGTATTCTTAACATTTTATTGCTTCTATAGATATTAACTTTAATAGTTATTTCCCATATGTTCCTCTTCTATTTCAAAGTAAACATTAAAAATAACATATTAAGTTACATAATTTATGTGTGATTTTAGCATATTTATCTTTCAAAGATAACTTGCTAAAATAGAATATAATTATTGAGTATCTTGTCTGCTTGTTTGTGAATAGATATATATATATATAATTTGCCAAATTACTACATAGTATATAGTTTATTCAAGTATGATAATTTAATTACACAGGAAAAGAGGAAGATAGTGATTAAAATAGAATCACACAGTTTGAAATGATCAAGCTTATTCTAAATTGATATGCAATTTAGAAATGAATCAGTGTCAACCAGAGGCTTTGGAGACATCAGAAAAATGGTGAAGAAATTAAGAAGTTGAACAAAAATATATTTAGAAGAAATACTAATGTTTAAATAATTCCTTGAACTTACTTTTGCTTGCAATAAAAATCTTGCATGGCAAGGTGACTTCACATTTAAAATCAACAGCTGACTTAAATTTAATAAAATGTCACAGTTAGCAAAATTTCATTCAAGCACAAATCAAGCTTCATTTATTTAAAAAAATATTTTCAGTTTAATGAGAAAATACTAAGTACTATGACATCACCAAAAAATCCTATCCAGGTCACAGGATTCTGCAATTAAAGTTTAGTAATTATATTTGTAAAACTACTTATTTACTTATTTAAAAGGGTCTAATTTTAGTTTAGCAAGGTTCAAGATATATAGGTAGGTATCCCAGGCTGAACTGTAACTCACAAAATTCTTCTTGCTTTCTCTTGAAATTAAAGGATTTCAGTCACCATACATTGGTGAAAATATAGCTGTCTTCTACTACCAGGCTTGAATTCAGAGTCTTAGACATAAAAGAATATAGTCTCATACTGAGCTATGATTATTTATTCAAGTAAGTTAAAGCAAATACACTTAATCCAAATCTATACTTTTTGCTAGTATTTACTCAGATATTTGAACACTTGCCCCTTAGTTGGGGGTATTGTTTGGGAAGTGGTGCAATCTTGCTGAAGGAGGTAAGTCACTGGAGGAATGGTTTGAGAGTTCCTAGACATACCTTACTTCCAGACACTTCCTTTTGCTTTCTGCTTGTGGTAGAAATTATGACTGCTCAGCTTGCTGCCCCTGCTGCCCTGCCTGCTGATGGATTCCCTGCTAACATGAACCTTATTCCTCTGGCACCAGAAGCCAAAATAAATCTTGTTTCTTTAAGTTCCCTGCTCTAATTGGTATTATTGTCCTTTGATTTGGTTTGTGGAATTGATTGCTGTTTTGCTTTAATTTTTAGAAGCTGTGTTTTGTTGTTTGTAGCCTTCCTTGACCTGTCTGAGAACTTGATCTATAGAGCAATTTGGTGTCACAAGAGATCCACTTGCTTCTGCCTCCTCAGTGCTGGTATTAAAGGCATCTGCCATGGCTACCTGGCTGCCTAGTTCTGTTTTATCAGAGCAACAGAAAACAGGAACAAATACAACCAGTATTATAAACTTGACCATACTTTAATCAATTCATGTTATTCAGTCAATTAATCTACCTGATTGTCATCACTATAAGACATATGAGAAAGATTATACGTGTTGTTTCAAAGAAAAAAAACAGAGGTGAAACAGGCCAAATGAAAAAGTTATTCTTTTATCTTTTATTATAAATAAAGTCATATTTTTATCTGTGTATATCCTTGTTCAAGCTCTCTTCCCCCTCCTGCCCCTTCCTGTCACTCTCTAGCCTCCACATCTCTTTATCTCCTTATCTTCTCAAGGAAGATATCAGGCCACATGGTACTGATATTGTGGATGTTAGTGCTGTTTCAAGTGTTCATTGATGTGTGTGTGTGTGTGTGTGTGTGTGTGTGTGTGTGTGTGTGCGCGCGCGCACACACACATGTGCGTGTTTCATTTAGAAATGGATTAAATTAATTACAGTTTAAGAGTTAAGATTAAAATTTATAACAATTATTCCTTCATGGCTTCTAATTTAAAAACTCTTGTGTGCTCAGAAATATGAGCTGCATGATAATGTGCGATCTCTTTTCATACATCTTAGAAGCTACACATATTCTTGTGTGTGACTAACCTCCAAGTGGAGCTGTCATCATTTAGTTAAGGCTACTTGTTAACCATCATCAGGGTATTTTGACTGTTCACATCCTGCATGAAGAACTAACTGAGGTTAGAGAATGCTCACTTCAGTGTTCAGTCACTGCTGCCCTCCATTGTATTTAATTCTGCATTAATTGCATCAGGAGAAGCTGAAATGTAAAGTCAGGGAATTCTAGATGACATGGCTCTATCTATGCAGTTATGGCAAATATATCCTCTCTATTCAGCAGAAATTTTCTGGTGTGGTTTTTAGGTGCAGAGCACTCATGCCCCCGTGAGTAGGTTCTCAGTTATGCTGTGTTCTTAAACACAGCAAACTCACTGGTTCATTGGAGTGAACTGTGGTAGAATCACATCTTGGTTTGTCTTTAGGCCTGGGAAGCAGGAATGGACCAAATTTTTTATTTAAAAGTTTTTAACCTACCCACCACAATTTCCCCTTCTTTTCAGTCCCCCACCAACTTATTCCCACTCCATCTCCCTATTCATTTCACTGAGAGGATAAGCACTTACCATGTGAGTCAATCCAGTCTGGCATATCCAATTGTAGTAGAACCATGTCCCTTCCCCCAGTATCAAAGCTAAGTAATGTGTTTATCTGTAAGGAATGGACTCCAAGTAGCCAGTTTATTTATTACGAATAAATTGTGGACCCATGTCATAGGGTTTCCACATCATGATCTTGACCCCTTTGCTCATATAATCTCTCCTCCTTCTTTTTGCCTGGACTGAGAACTCAACCCAATGCTGAGACATGGACATCTATCTGTTTGCTTACATCGTTGCTTGGTCGAGGTTCTATAATGACCATTAGGGTGGTCATCAGTTTGATTTTAGAGGAAGGTCAGTTTAGACACCATCTCAACTATTGCTTAGAGTCTTAGATGGGGTCATCTTTGTGAGTTCTTGAGTATTTTCCTAGCACTAGGTTTCTCTCTAACCCCACAGTGGCTCCCATTATCAGTATTTGTTCAGATGTTCCTCCTCTCTGTCGTTTTTCCAACTTAATCATTCAATTCCCTCATGTTCTCTCAGACATTCCCTCACAGGACTGTACCAATTTGCTCAGGAGACTTTTTTAAAATTTTCATTCCTAGGGGAATCTATGGATATATCTCTTAGGTTCCTCTTTGTTACCTTGGTGCTTATGAGTTATAGATTGTAACCATGTTATCCTTTACAAGGAATAGACCTTATTTATTACTTCCTTTGGGAAACAATTTCAGAAACCTCTGTGTAGTTCATGAGTAAATGTTTAACTAGGAGATTTGATTAACATTATAATTTATGTTTTAGGTGTTATGTAAAAACATCCATACTGCCACAGCAAAGTACTATAGGTGAAGTTACTTAAATAGCAGGAAATTATGTCTTATGCTTTTGAAAGATAGAATGCCAGTGAATAAACTGGAGGCTTTAGTTTCTTCTAAGCCACTGTCTTTGATCACCCTTTTTTACTTTTAATGTTACTACTTTGAATTCTATTCGATATACTTTGATGATAGTCTTCCTTTAACATAACTCTTTCCAAACACTTTCAACTTCAAACTCATCAAGCTTTATAACTGCTCAGTCTATAAAAAGAAATAAAAATAGACATAAAATAATAACAAATATATCATATTGTGACAAAAACCTACATAAACTAAGTAAAAAGTACACACACACACACACACACACACACACACACACACACACACACAAATTATTTTGTTTTGTGTTGGCAGAACCACTCATGGGCAGGAACCTATACTGGAGTGTGTTTTATATCCCTAATGTAACTCCCTTAGAAAACAAAGTTTCTCCTTCGCATGAGGAATCAATTGCAAAGACTCCTGGTTGGTGTTGGAAATTTGTTCTTCTACTTCTCCTTTACCATGAGAATAATATCTTGACTTGTCTGAACTTCTGTAGGTTGGCACATACTGTCACTGTCTCTGTGAATTCATATGTCTATCATCCCTGGGGAACATGGAAGAACTGTTTTGTTGGATTCATCCTTGATTTCCGGCTCTTATGATTTCCTATTTGCTCATCTGGATAGATTCCTGAGATTTGATGAGGAAGGGATGATGAAGACATGCCATTTATAACAACCTTTTCAAAGTCTCACTTTGAAAATCCTTAATGTATCTTAGCCTATCTAACAAGAGTCAGGTTGTATCTCAAAGTTGTTTTGATTTGCATTTCTCTGATGGCTAAAGATGATGAGCACTTTTTCAGATGCCTTTCAGCCATTCGTAATTCTTCTGCTGAGAATTCCCTTTTTTAGATCTGAATCTCTTTTTTTGATTGGGTTATTCAAGGTTTCGGGCTCTAGATTCTTGAGTTCTTTATATATCTTAGAGATCAGTTCTCAATCATTTGTAGGGTTGGTGAAAATCTTTTCCCATTCTGTAGGCTGTCGTTTTGTCCTATTGACAGTGTCCTGGGATTTACAGAAGTTTCTTAGCTTCAGGAGATCCTACTTATTGATTGTTGGTCTTAGTGTCTGTGCTACTGGTGTTATATTTATTAAATAGTAGCCTGTGCCAATTTGTAGAAGTGTATTTCCCACTTTTTTTCTATCAAGTTTAAAGTGGCTGAGTTTATGTTGAGGTCTTTGATCCACTTGGATTTGAGTTTTGTGCAGGGTGACAAGCTTGGATCTATTTGCATTTTTCTACACACTGCCATCCAGCTATGCCAACACCATTTTTTAAATATACTATCTTTTTTCCATTGAATAATTTGGGACTCTTGGTCAAAGATCAGGTGTTCATAGGATTTTGGGTTAATGCCCAGATCCTCAATTCGATTCTATTGAACCACAAGTCAGTTTTTATGCCAGTACCAGGCTCTTTTTATTACTGTAGCTCTATAATATAACTTGAAGACAGGGATGATGATACCTCCTGAGATTCTTTTGTTGAGTAAAATTGTTTTGGCAATCCTGACAGACAGCTACGCTGGAGAGGATGCGAAGCAAGGGAAACACTCTTCCATTGTTGGTGGGAGTGTAAGCTTGTTCAGCCTCTTTGGAATGCAATATGGTGGTTTTTCAGAAAATTGAGAATCAATCTCCCCAAGGACCCAGCAATATCACTTCTGGGTGAATATCCTAAAGATGCACAGTCACATTTCAAAGGCATTAGCTCAACTATGTTCATAGCAGCATCATTTGTAATAGCAAGAACCTGGAAACAACCTAGATGCCCCTCAACTGAAGAATGGATTAACAAACTGTGGTACATCTACAAAATGGAGTACTACTCAGCAGTAAGGAAAAATGATATCCTAAAATTTTCAAGCAAATGGATAGATTTGGAGACTATCCTCCTGCAAGGTATCACAAACCCAGAAAGATAAGCAGGGGATGTACTCACTCATTAGTGGACTCTAAACAACAATCAATCAATCAATCAAACAAACAAACAAACAAGAAAAATGCAAAGCATGTCCAAACTGCAAACCACAACGATTGAACAACTCGGGATCAGAAACATCTTAGACTGATTCCTTGGTTCCTTGGTTCAAGCATCTATTTTGGCACCAGCTCAAATTGTTCATGTCAAAAGCTATAAATAAATGAATTTTTGCCTTACTGTCAGGTTTCAGAGGGTAACCACTACCCTTGTAAATAGTCTATGTTACTAGGGCAGTCTCTGAGATACTTTTTTACTGCCATCAAACATTCTTTTAGATGTACATGTATCTCATGGTTCTCTTTTTCTTGATATAGAGATACAAATCCTATGAGAATGAAGTTAATCACACAAATTAAATTCATCATAAATGCCTCTCCTAACAGTTTCAAAATAAAGCCCCAATGAAGAAAACAATTTTGAATCCATAAAATGTGAATGAATAAGAATGGGTGAGTAAATCATGACATAGTTCATAAGAAGAACCTAATTGACACTCTAGTTTCTTACATCAAACATTATTTCATAAAATAAGAATTAAACTATCTTAAAATATACCTTGATTATTCTTAATTATTGTTAATTACATATAATAAATTTGTGAAGACACATTTTTTAGGGTGCGAGAAGTATTTTATGATATCGATATATATTAATTTCAATTTACTACTCCAATTTTCGATATATCAATTACATAAAATATTTTAGAGAAACTTATATTTGAAGTGCTGACTATTGATTATGTTCAGCTGTTTAGAGGCATGAATGCCATTCTTTAAATCCTTTTGTGCCAATATTAACAACCTCTCTTGGCCTTGTCTTCTGTATTTTGTTGACTAGCCTAGGACCCTAAAGAATGCATGAACTTGTTTTGGTAATATTTCAAATCTATCTAACACTGATTCTAAATAACATTGTTATTTTGTTTTGGAAATCACCACATTTCTCTATGTATTTTTAATTTTCTCACTACAAAATAATGTATCTATATGCAATCTTGGCTCAGATTCTGAGGAAACATTACGTAATTTAGGATTATTATTTTACTAAATTATTTTTACATTTAACTCTCCTCT
Organism: Sigmodon hispidus; assembly: GCA_004025045.1. Lineage (NCBI taxonomy): Eukaryota > Metazoa > Chordata > Mammalia > Rodentia > Cricetidae > Sigmodon > Sigmodon hispidus. The sequence continues at coordinate 65,988 of PVIH01003026.1, read as the reverse complement.
ATCCTCCTTACTCACAAAACTTTATTTTCCTTTCCTCTCTTACAAACATAAACAAACATACAAAAATACCATAGATGCAACTACTTTTTAATAAATGCTTTTTCATTTGTATTGAATTGACCAAAGATTCAAGTGCTTTGTGCTTGCCATGAGGTGTATGAGACATCAAAGAATTACATCAATTATGTTATTCAAATTAATCCTTATGTAAAAGTATTTTTCTCCAAAAGCAATGATTATTACTTTTCACAGGTTTTGACTATCAGTTCGAACAATATACCACCTTCCATTTGTGTACACAGTAATCAGCTTTTCTGTAATTCTTGTAAAAACTTTATTTAACCTGATAAAATCTTAATGTTAGTAAAGTCATCAGTATTAGGTAGTAATGTTAGTTGGTAGTTTTTATCTTTTTAAACATTTCAAAAAACATTTTTGAGAAAGTAACAATTTAATAAACAATTAAGCTTTTTAAATACCTTCCAGCAACACTTGAAATTCCAATGTAAATGGGGAGGCATCTCACATATTCCACTGAGATGAGGAGGTATGAGCAATTGACGAAAATCATTCTTCTCCATTGACAAGGTCCCTAATAAGTCATTAGATCTCTGTAATCAGCTGATGTGGGAATGTCTTTCTGTTTGCTGTGAATACCATTCTTTAAATAAAAAATTTTAGCCCTTGGTAGGCATCCTAGATGTAGGCTGGCAGATCTGGAGCATAGGTAGGAGAAGGAGGGCTGAGTCAAAGAGAGACACAATCCAGCCACCCAAGAATCAACATGTAATGAAATAGGTAAGCCACCGGCCATGTGGCAGGGCACATTAATGGATATGGGTTGAATTAATATGAAAGAGCTACCTAGCAATATGCCTGATCCTTTGCCCAAACAGCATGAAATTAATACAAGCCTTTGTGTAATTATTTGCAAACTTTGGATTGCTGGTCCAAATAAGCAATAGCATACAGGTACAAACTTCAGCTAGTCCAGGCCAGAAACTTCATATTACAGATGGTACCAAACATAGGGCTGAATACTCACATAAAGCCTAAGAAAAGCTTAGAAAGGGTTATAGAACTCAGAAACAGAGCCAAAAGTGGCTTCCAAGTTGTGTTTCTGAAGTGAACTGTAGTACAGAGTGGCATGTGTGGTTGAACTACAAAATGGTGCCAGGCATTTTAAGCTTCACCAAGGCTGTTGCTTGAAGTCTCACAGAAGACTTGGTATAAGGAAAAAGCTGCATGCGATTAATTTAAATTTTCTGTTTTTATTAAACAAAAAGGGAACATAGTCAAAGACAGTTTCTTGGTAGAAGCATATTTGGGGACTGTTCTGTTTGCTAGGATGAGCAGACGTGGTTCCTATAAGAGAAACTTTCTGATTCAGCATTAGCAGCAAAAACTGTAGCCCTTTAAGAGATGCTGCTGCTAAATATTTAAATAAAGTTTGTAAAAAGCTGACAGAGGTAAATTTGTTTGATTATTTGGCACCCTGAGATTATGTGTCCAGTGGCATGCAGGTCTAATCCAGGTTTAGTCTGGGTCAGAAACCTCATGCTACAGTCAGTCCTAATGGATATACATATAAGCAACCCTAAAAGAATTCAATAAATTGTATTTATATGAACATATATTCTTGGTTTTGTGCATAGGAAGAGACACATACACACTACCAAGGCCACATAAGAGTTTATTCAAAGGAGTTACCAGGCAAGCACAAGAACAGAAATCCAAAAGAGAGAAGAGACAGCCTGCAACATGGCATCTCCTTTTAAGAAAAAAGGTAAGCACAAATTTATTCAGACATGCCTAGGGGTGTGCAACCCGTACCTGGTGTGTTCTACTGTCACCATGCTGGCTTCAACGTATGGCTGCTACATACCAGGAATCCTTATATCTATACGTAACAATAAAAATTTAAAAGAAAGTGGTTATGAGAGGATGTGTGGGAACATAGAAAAAAATTGAAGAGAATTTGTTGTGAAAATAATGTAAATACAGTACTGATGTATGAAAATTTCAAAAGAAAAATGTCTTGGTACCCCTTTTCTCAAGGTTTTATACATACATATTATATAGATATAAGTACAGATATATATATGTATATATCTTTAATATTTTGTGTGGGAGCTGTTAACACAGACTCTACATTCAGATTATAATTGAACTTATATAAGGTGATAAGAGCAAAAGCAAGTCTTTTCAGATTCCTAAAATAAAACATATGCAGTATTACACTATACTACACACACACACACACACACACACACACACACACACACACACACATAACAAAATTATAGTCTTATGTACTTTTATTTGTTTCAACAAATACAAGTTTTAGGAAATAATACATTAAATAAAGGTTTCTTAGTGGCTTTTCTCATAATGTACAGCTGATTTTAAATAAAATATTTTGCTGACCTAATAGTTCTCAACATTTTTTTATTGCATGTATTCTACTTGGTATTAATAAAAACACAAAGCCTGATATTGTGGAAAAGCTGAAATATCAGAAATACAGAGAAATAACCACAGCCAATTCTCACCTAGCCAACACCTTTAGCCAAAATGGATAGATCCTGCCTCTAGGAACCATCACATCTTTGACCTCAGAAAAAAAATGAAGACAGGTGAAATTCAAATCTTTCCTCCTTTTTCTCTGCCCTGGTATCTCACTTCTTCTGTCAACTTTCCTAGTGCTAGGATGAAAGGTCTGTGCTTTTAGAGTTCTGTTCCTGATGCTACACCTGTCAATGGCGATTATCCAGGCCCCACCCTGAGTTCAGACGTTAAGCTCCATTTAAGTGGGATTGCCACCTTTGACCATTACTCTTTTTGTCTTTTTTATTCCCACTCTGTGAGTAGCTATTTTCCTCAACCCTTCCTTCCTCTTTCTCTCCTCCTTTTTTCTTCTTTTTCTTTCTCTTTTCCTTCTCTTTCTTCTTTCCCTCTCTCTAGTTATATATATATATATATATATAGATAGATAGATAGAGAGAGAGAGAAAGAAATTCATCTCTTCTTCCTCTCTATATAGTAATAACATCTTTCTACATGGGCCAGTCTAACTGTCTCCCAGCTAGTCACTTCCCACTGTGCCCATTTGGGGCATGAGACCTCCATCAATCAATATCTATTAGCCACACGGGAATACAAGTTATCATAACATGTGCCACCACCATCTGGATTTGTCTGGCCTTGAACTTACTGAGATCTAGAGGATCTCTGCCTCCTGTGTGCTGGTATTAATATCATGGGTCTCCACTCCCTAACCTTCATGGCTAGATTTGTTCTCTGATTTTCAGAAAAGCTTTATTAAATATAAAATATATCACTATGTTTTCTTAATGTCATTGCTTTGATTTTACTTGTTCATAAATGGTATGGTGGAGATAGTTCTTTATTAAGGTGAGAAAATGAAGTCTATTATTCTAGAAAATTGTGTTGTTTGTTTATTCATATACCACTTAAATAGTTATACGTAAACATTTAGAGCCATATTCCTTGGTGAAGTGCAACAGATGTGTCCCAGCTTGCTGGGCTCAAATGTTAAAGCAGATCCTAGTAAATTTTAATACTGCTTTGGTGTGTCTTATCTAGTTTATGCTCTTCCTGATTTATTGCATTGTTTTAACCACTTTTATTAATCTCCCTCAAATTATCTTTTTAGAGTGTGAATTCTATATGTTCCCTGCACACTAATCAGAATGCTGATTTTTCCCATAAGTAGTCCTAGAAAATATACTTTGTGATTTTAGTGTTATGATCCCCCACACATTAGAAGATTATTAATGTATTGTTTTGTTTAAAGAAAAGGCATATTGACATCTATATTCTATTGTGTTGTTATTACACTAATAATCGGGATTACTGACATGGAAAAGAGACCAGACAGAACAAAAGGCACAAAGATAAATTCTGGTTGAGAAACTGATCATTATGGCTTCCACGGGTCACATAATTATTGAAGACAGAGATGATTTTCTTCCATTCCCTTATAGAATGTTGAACATTTTGCTATAATTCTTTATCTTTCTGGATACATTGATCTTGCAATAGTTTTAATATTACTCTTTACCAAACTTGACAAAAGCTGAAAGTTATTTTTCATGCTATGAATTTGCTCTACTTAATACATTTTTTTTCTTTTTAGTGAAAAGAACACAGAAGTTGAAGCACAGAGGTCAATTTCCAGAATAAGTCATGAGAGGTATTGTGGTGTTTTGAAGTCTGCTATATTATAATAATGTCTATCATTATTGGGGCAGTTCTCTGCTAGCTTACTGAGGGCTAAGGAATCTTGATGGTCAGGATAATTTATTGCAGCTGAGGTCACTCTTATTTTTTGAACCAATGTTTCAATGTTGGCACAGACAAAGCGACTAATGCCAGCATCACGAACAAATAAACTCTTACCTACAGAATGCAAACTAAGTTAATATTGTTTCTGCCACTGATATTAGTTGTTTTTAGACTAGCAAAGAATAACTAATGTAGGTTCTATAAAATAACCTAAAAAAAAAAAACTTAAACATTAAACTCAATTTTGTTAAGTCAGCAGTTCTTCCTTGCTGGTGAGGTTGGGCGCAATAACTGGTGGTGCGTACAAGGGAATCACTCCAAAGGACGACGGGATCCAGAACTCTCCACAGTCAGGAGGTATACCGGTAAGTCCCAGGTAATTGGAATCTGCAGTTATAGCGGGCAGAGCTCCATCTGTAGAGAAAGACAAAGGAGAGGGAGCTCACTGACGAGTGAGCATAACCTCTTATTGCTGCGGATGCGCAGCAGGAATAGGGAAAGTGAAACTGGAGCTGTTTGGCAAAGGCTCCAAGAAGAATCTGAAAACAAGATCAGGGATATAAAAGGATGGGTAATTCTACTTCACATCCAATTTTTCTAGCTCTACAGGAGCTGTTATAAACTAAAGGTTTAGAAATTAAGGAAAGCACATTAGAGAGATTTTTACAGGAATGTGACATTGCAGCTCTGTGGTTTGCTGTTATAGGCAGTCTAATGGTGTCCTCCTGGGAGAAGTTAGGGTGAGATTTAGACTTCGCCTATGAGCAGGGAATTCTAAAGGCAAGCGTGAAATCTATTTGGAGGGTGATTAGAGGCAGTTTGGATGATCAGAGGTGCTGTGAAGCAATTGAAGGGGGTCGGGCTGCTTTAGAACAATTAAGAGAGGAAAGATCTGATGGGGCACGCAGTGAAGAAGCAAGAAGCCTTAGAGATGAAGGATCAGATTCTGGGGGAAACACTTACCCAGAATTAGAGGATTTTCAGCTTTTGGACCTTGAGAGCAGTAGTTCTGAAGAAGACCTATCAAGGTTGGAGGAGTCAGGAAAGGAAAGAGAAACTAAGACATTGATTTCAAAAAAGAGAGAGAGGGAAAAGAGGCTAGCCCTGAGGGAGCGCTTGCTTCCTGGGAAGCATGGTCTCCTGCTGTCCGCTCCCCCAGCTTACTCAGATGGAGGGGGTGGTTTTGGCAGCTGCAATCAGTCCTTTAACCCTGCAGTATGGAGAAAAGTGAGACAGAAACAGGTGTCGGCATTCCCTGTATTCCAAGATCCCAAGGGGAATCATTACGAAGAGCCCCTGGACTTCAAAGTAATCAAGTCACTGGCTGAATCAGTAAGAACTTATGACATTACTGCCTCTTTCACTTTGGCACAAGTGGAGGCATTGAATAGACACTGCATGAGGCCCAATGATTGGAGCGGTCTTGCGAGAGCATGCCTTAGTCCAGGACAGTATTTAGACTGGAGATCATTTTTGATTGAGATCGCTAATGAGGAAGTGGCAGCAAACCAGGCAGCTGGGAACCAGGCATGGGATAGGGACATGCTATTGGGACAGGGTCACTTTGCTAATCAGCAGACAGGCTACCCTGTGAGAAAGTCTATGAGCAGGTCAATAAAATTGGCATCAAAGCCTGGAAATCTCTCCCAAATAAAGGAGAGGTTAGTGGGAACCTTACTAAGATCCTACAAGGACCCACTGAGCCCTTTTCTGATCTCATGGCCAGACTAGTGGAGGCTGCAGGCTGCATTTTTGGTGATCCTGATGCTGTCATGCCTTTGATTAAGCAGCTAGCATATGAACAATGTACCAAGGATTGCCAAGCTGCCATTACTCCTTATAAAAATAGGGGACTTGAAGCATGGATGAAGGTATGCCATGAGTTAGGGGGCCTGTTGACTAATGCAGGGCTAGCTGCAGCCATGGTGCAACTCACCAAGAAAAGGGGGAACAACACAGGGGCCTCAGGAGCTTGCTTCTGATGTGATAAAATGGGCCACTTAAAGCAGAACTGCCCTGACCAAGGAAATGGCGCAAGGAGGGATGAGCCATGTCTCATTCAGCCTGGGTTATGCCCCAAATGCCAGAAGGAGAGGCATTGGGTGAATGAGTGCTGCTCATTTAGGGATGCAGAAGGACAGCCCATTGACAACCAACAAGCAGAGGCCTGTCCAAAAAGTGGGCTGTGGGGCCCCCTTCCTCAGGACCCCCAAATATATGGGGCAGTGACAGACCAGGCCAAGGGCCAATCACTGGAATGGTGGCCAACCCTGCACCACCCAAAAGACTGCGGAGAGCCACTACGGACTCCGCAGGGCTGGACCTCCATGCCACCACCAGACTCATACTAACCCCTCAAATGGGGGTGCAGGTGATAGAGTCAGACTTTACAGGGCCTCTGGAGCCTGACACCATGGGCTTGTTGATAGAGCAATCATCCTCAGCACTATGAGGCCTTAGAGTTTTCCCAGGCATAATAGACCCAGACTATACAGGAACAGTGAAGATAATGGTGGAATCCGTGAAAGGAATTACTGCTATATCTCCAGGTGATAGGATAATGCAATTGGTGATTCTTCCTAGCCTACATGGCCGCTACCCTGCCACTCATAAAGAAAGGGAAAAAGGGGGATTTGGGTCCACAGGCACGGACTTGACATTCTTGTCCATGGAGCTGGATCAGCAACCCATACTAACCTTAACAGTAGGTAATGAAAGGATTGTAGGACTGTTAGATACTGGTGCTGACAAAAGCATTATAGCAAGGAAAGATTGGCCCTCCGGGTGACTGCTTCAGGCCTCCTCACAAACTTTACAAGGCTTGGGGTACGCCAATGCTCCTGAAGTTAGTGCAAGACAACTTCCCTGGAGAAGTGATGAAGGTCACTCAGGTAGAATACAACCTTATGTGTTTGATTTACCCATTACATTCTGGGGGAGAGACCTATTAAAAATACATGGGCTTTAAGCTTTGCAATGAATATTCAGTGACATCCCAGGAGATGATAAAAGACATGGGATTTCACTCAGAATTTGGTTTAGAAAAGCGCTTGCAGGGTAGGAAGGACCCTGTCATGGTCAATATAGAGTGCCAAGGCAAGGATTGGGTTTTTACATAGGGGGCACTGAGGATGGCATTCCCATCACCTGGAAAACTGAGAAACCTGTATGGGTCCCTCAGTGGCCCCTGTCTTTAGAAAAATTGAAAGCAGCCCAAGAACTAGTGCAGGAACAGCTAGCACAGAAGCACATCATACCCTCTACTTCGCCATGGAATACACCTGTATTTGTGATTAAGAAATGATCAGGAAAATGGAGATTGCTACATGATTTAAGGGCCATAAATAGTCAGATGCAGATTATGGGCCCAGTTCAACGAGGCCTCCCACTGTTAACAGCCTTGCCCTCTCAATGGCATCTTATTGCAGTGGATATTAAGGATTGTTTTTTCTCTATACCACTCCATCCCAAGGACACTGGAAGATTTGCCTTCACTGTCCCCTCCTGCAATCACGAGGAACTTGATCAGAGACTTGAATGGGTCGTATTACCTCAAGAAATGGCCAATAGCCCTACTATGTGTCAACTATACGTGGGGCATGCACTGCAACCAGTGCGTGAAGCGTTTTGGAAAGAGCACTGCATCCATTATATCGATGTACTGTTAGTGGGAAAACAGAGAGGTGAGGTAAAAGAGGCCTATGAAGTGCTGGTGAAAACACTTCAGCACAATGGGCTCTTTATTGCCCCCGAGAAAGTACAATTGACTCAGATTTTTGATTATTTGGGAGCAAGGATTGCTCCTCGAGTAGTTCAGCCCCAAAAGATAGAAATAAGAAAGGACAATTTAAAGACTTTGAATGATTATCAAAAATTATTAGGGGATGTAAATTGGGTTAGGGGATTTTTAAAATTGGCAAAATATGAGTTACAACCCCTATATGACATTCTTAAAGGTGATACTGCCCTAGATTCCCCTAGGCATTTTACTAAAGAAGCACATCAAGCATTACAGTTGGTGGAAGATAGGCTAAGACAGGCATGTTTGATGTGAGTACAAGAGAATCAGAAGTTTTTGCTATGTATATTGCCCACCTTTAGACAACTCACAGGGGTGCTGTGCCAACAAGGACCTGTGCTATGGATACACCCCAAGGTTTCCCCAAATAAGAGCATCAAGCATTACCCCACAGCTGTTGCTGAGCTGGCCCAGCAGGGTCTTCAACAGGCTTTATAGTTTTTTGGTCTGCTCCCGGAGGGCATTGTGGTGCCTTTCACTGCAGTGCAAATTTCTGTGCTGTGTGCCACCATTGATGACTGGGCTATACTCCGATGCTCCTTCTCTGGTGAATTAGACAACCACTATCCACAACACCTGTTAATGACTTTCTTTAAGGAGCATCCTGTTGTTTTTCCAAAGGTAACAGCTACAGAACCTATTCCTGACGCAATTAATGTATTTACAGATGGCTCTAAGACCCGAGTAGGGGCATACATGGCCCAAGGCCAATCACCGGTCCAATGCCAATTTGCTCCAGGAACCCCTCAAATAGTATTTCAAATAGTATTAGAGATTTTTAAAACCTTTTCTTGTGCATTTAATTTGATTTCTGATTCGGTTTATGTTGTTAATGCCTTGAAAATTCTTGAGGTGGCGGGTCCTAAAAGGTCTTTCAGTTCAGTTGCAGGTTTATTCTCTCACTTACAGGATCTTATTAGGAACCGCTCTAAGCAGTTTTTCCCCCAACACATTAGAGCCCACACTGGCTTGCCTGGGCCTCTGAGCAAAGGCAATGCCCTAGTGGATGCCGCCACCTAGCCAGAATGGGTATTTACTGCCACCCCCATTATAAAAGCCACAGAATTTCATCAGTTATACCATGTTAATGCCAGAACTTTGCAAAGCAAATTTCAGCTTTCTAGGCAAGCGACTAGGCAAATAGTTTTGGATTGTTCACATTGCGTGGAGTTTCAGCATCCCCGTCATTGAGAATTAACCCCCGGGGTTTGCTCCCTCTTAAAATCTGGCAACTGGATGTTACACATTTTTCTGAATTTGGCAAACTCAAATATGTGCTCGTGTCAGTTGACACCTGTTCTGGTATTATCCATGCCACCGCCCTAAGTGGAGAGAAAGGGTGTAATGTTATTGCTCATTGCCTTGAGGCATGGGCAGCCTGGGGAAAACCAATGCAACTTAAGACTGATAATGGCCCAGGATATGCTGGACATCAATTCACTACCTTTTGTGCACAGATGGGAGTACAATTGATCCATGGCCTGCCCTATAACCCCTAAGGGCAGGGCATAGCAGAAAGAGCTCAACACACACTCAAGTAGTGCCTTATAAAACAGAAAGGGGGAATAGGCCTCGGCCATACCCCAAAGGAAAGACTTTCCCTAGCTCTCTTTATTCTTAATTTTTAAAATTTGGATGCCCGGGGGCTAGAGAGATGGCTCAGAGGTTAAGAGCACTGACTGTTCTTCCAGAGGTCATGAGTTCAATTCCCAGCGAAACCACATGGTGGTTCATAACCATCTATGATGAGGTCTGGCGCCCTCTTCTGTAAAACTGTATGCATAATAAATAAATAAATCAAAAAAAATTTTAAAATTTGGATGCCCATGGGGCTGCAGCAGCAGACTGGCATGCCAATCCAGGCACTATGCAGAAAGGACTGGTGAAATGGAAAGACATCCTCACAGGCCGCTGGTGTGGCCTGAACCCTGTCTTAATATGGATGAGAGGATCAGTTTGTTTTTCCCCCCAGGATAGAAGTGATCCAGTTTGGGTACCAGAGCGCCTGACCAGGAAGATTTAATTGGAAAAGGAAAATGAGGTGGGGGAGCAAGCAGACGATGCAGAAGCTCCTGTTGCTGACCCTGATGGTGCAGATAAGTGCTCGCCATAATCACAGCCATTTCATTGGCTGCCATAGGAGCCATGAGCCATATCGTGCAGACTGCGCAGACTTTGAATGTGATCTCGGCTAATGTAGTACAGGCCCTAGACATACAAAGAATCTTATTGTCCAGTTAAAAGGGGACTTGATGGTTATTAATCAAAGGATCGACCTGGTCTAAGAGTAGATTGATACTCTTTGGCAGCTGGCCCAGCTTGGTTGTGAATAGAAGTTTCCAGGATTATGTGGGATTAGTGTACAATATCAGAATTTTATTCATGCTGCTAATTTCCTAAGCAGTTGTCAAGTTATCTTTTAGGAAATTGGACTGGTAAATTCTAAAATTTGATGACCCAGGTGAGAGTGGCCATTGTGAATGTGAATTCTACCAGAGTGGATGCGGACCTGGCAGAAAGACTGGCGTCCTGATTCTCCACCGCTGTGGATCACCAGAAAGAGTGGGCGGGAATGGGAGCTCTGGCGGGCCTGATGGTGCTGATATTTCTAGTTTGCCTGTGGTGCATTTGCTGTGTTAGGTTCCTTCAGTGTCGCAATGCAGCCATGGTTTTCCAAGCATTTTCAGCCATTGGAGTCGGTCAGTCCCCCCAAGTTTGTTTGGCCTCCCTAAAGGAGAAGCCTTAAGAATGTTTTGCAGGATGCGAGGCTTAGCACTGCACATGAGCACTCTGGTTTATGGGAACACATGAGAAGTATGTCTGGTTGCACGCAGGTTGACACCCAACTGCCTGCCTCTGTGAAAAAGGGTGTTGGATGGGTTAGGGATTATCTGGGTGGATGACACCCAGAGCGATACCTGTACATGTTCCTTTTGCACTTCAGAGACTAGACCTCTGCTTCTGCCTGCCTTTTTTAATAAAGAAGGGGAAACTGTAGAGAGCTGCATTGTACTGAGCCCTAAAGATAGCGCCGGTTTTCACCTTCCACCTTCCCGAGGGTGAGAGCTCTCAGGAGTAAACAACTCCTTATTGGCTGTAGGCGAAGATGGTGGCTTGCTTCCACGTCCTAGGTCCTATGGGTGATGTCCATGTGTCTTACAGGGACTGGAGGTCCAGAGGGTATTTAGCCACGAGCGGAGCAGGCTTACCCCCGGGGTCAGAAGTCAGAAGATTGTTCAAGGTCCTGAATAAAGCTGCTGGAGAAAAGACTCCGGAGTTGCTTTCTTCCTTGCTGGCGAGGTTGGGTGTGACACTTCAGCAGTAAATTAAGATATGCCTTGCTGAGAAGAGATAGTGAAACATCTTTGCAAGCAAAATTTCCTTTATACTCTGGGTGGAGGTTAAAAAATTAATAGCCTGTCTTGCTCTCCAAAGAAATTAGTTGATATTCAGACAAGCAGAAGGCAAGTACAATTACATCATGACACAGAAATGTAGAGGTAAACAAATTTCTATGTGCCTCAGATAATTTTCTAGAGCATTGGTTTTGATTCCAAGTCACCAACATTGGAATAAATGAGAACACTAGTGACAAGAAGCTTCATACAAGAAGCTAGACCACCACTAATTCTGAAGACCAGATACCCTGTTTCTAGGATGAAGAGGAAATTCAAAATCCACATGCTAGAACTAAACTCATTCTAATGCACTGCTACTTTCTACTAGCAGTGAATCATTGCATGTTATTTCCCAAATTTCTCTGTTGTAAGAGTCAGACACATGTACAGGTAAACACACACACGCACACACACACAGCCCCACAAATACAAAACCACAGAAACACAGAGGGAGAAAAAAGTGAGGGAAGGGGAATAGGATTGAACAATCTTATTTACTGTGAAAGTTCAAGGAAGGATGAAAAACACAAGTACTAGGCATTTTCAAAAGTATTATTATTGTTGGTATAATTCAAATATTGCATGGAATAGAAATAGGTTTCCCAATCAGATTTCCATAAGCATAACAACAACAAAACACATTAAATGGGCATAAGGTAAAAAGTTGGTTGTAATAATTTTATAGAATGGAATTTTTTTTAGATTTTATATTTATTTTGTTTTTTATTTTTTGTTTAAATTTTTTAGAGTTTTTATTTATTATTTTAAAATTTTTATTTATTGTTTTAAATTTTATATTTAATTTTTTAAAATTTTTATTAATTTGAGCCTTGTATTTTTTTAACAAAATTTTTATTTATTTTTTTAAATTTTTTATTTAATTTTTTAAAATTTTTATTAATGTGAGCTCTAAATTTTTTTGTGATTAAAGTAGACTTTTTATGGAAACAATGAGTTTTTGGAATGTCTTAATATGTTTATCTATGTTAGATAGCTTAACTTTATATTTTTTATGTTGAAATCTTTTAAAATAAGTTGGTAAGAAATATAGTATTACACAGAAAAGCAAAAGGACTCTTGGGTGGAGATAACTTTTAAATGTATAATCTTGGAAATAATTTTTTATCACCATTGCGAAAAAGTGAGTAAAATTGTGAACATTTATTTGATTGGACATTTTACAAGAAAGAAAAAAAATTTTGTCTTATTTAGATGTAATGAGGACTTATGGTTAGCAGGTGTCGTAGTGCAGCAGCAATGGTGTTTGAAACGGGGTGGTGATTAAGCCTAGAGGTTTTTTGTTAAATGTCTCTATAAATCTTATCAGGCATGTATCTTTAGAACTGGGTCTTAGTAGCTCTTTTGTACGTAGATTTTTTTTTTGGCTGCTGTACCGAACACCTGTGTACGTAAATGGGAGCCAAAGCATGTAGCGGGCGCAGAATTTGGTGGGGCTCTGTCTGCGCGTGGGCGCGGAATCTGGGGGGGTTTGGGGAATTAGCCCCATGTTGGGCGCCAATTATCGCGGTAGAAACTTGTTACTAATAGGTATGTTTTAAATAAGGTTTATTTTGTTAGAATTATGTATAAAAGAAAGTTTTAGTAACGTGTCAAGTTGTCGCTGTACTGAGCTGCTGCCGTATCGAGCCGCCGCCTCGCTGCCTGCCGTGCGCTGGGGCCGGAAGACCCGCCTCCCTCTCCGAGCTCCGCTTCTGACTCGTCTCTGCAGACTAAGCCCCTCCCGTACAATCCGGGATTCCCGCTACAGTAGCCAGTTAATTTCCTAACTTAAAATGGAAAAATAACAACAGAAGAATTCATTCTACATGCTCCCTCAAGAATAGGCCTACAGTTACTTAAGACATCCAACAAAATTCTGCCACTTAAAAGTTTCATCTTTCCATAATGTCAGAATAGAATGAATGCTTTTATATAAGAACTTTAAAGAAATTTAATAATGAGAAAAGGTGGAAAGGAATTTTCACTTGAATTTGTGTTGGATATAGGAAATAAGCACTAGATCCTGCCATACAGCTTGGGTTCTAAATAAATGAGTTCATATTAAAATACCATTTTTCCAAATAATTTTGTATTTTGACATGAGGAAAATGAATATATTTGTAGCTTTATACGTTTTGTATACTTTTATTTAACAAACTTCATAATGAACATATTGTCAAAAGAATGCTATAATATGTTTTTAAAGGAGGATATAACAACAGAACCCCAGAAAATCCAGAGAATTAACAGATCATACTTTGAAAATAGATATTCCACAAAAATGGAAAACCTAGAAGAAATGGACAGCTTTTTGGGCAGGTACCCTTTACCAAAACCAAATGAAGATCAGATTAATTACCTAAACAGACCTATAAACCTTAACGAAATTGAAGCTGTCATTAAAAGCATTCCAAGTAAAAATAGCCCAGGTCCAGATGGTTTCAGTGCAGAATTCTCCCAGACATTCAAAGAAGAATTAGTACCATTACTCCCCAAACTATTTCACACAGTAAAAACAGAAGGGATATTGCCAAATTACTTTTATGAGGCCACAATTGCGCAGATACCAAAGCCACTCAAAGACTCATAAAAGAAGGAGAATTACAGACCAACTTCCCTCATGAATATTGATGCTTAAATAATCAACAAAATTTTGGCAAACCGTATACAATAATTCATAAAGAATATCATCCACCATGAATGAGTAGGCTTCACACCTGAAATGCAGGGATGGTACAATATATGAAAAATGTTAAACATCATCCATCACATAAACAACCTAAAGGAAAAAAAAAACACATGATTTTATGCTTAGATGCTGAAAAAGCCTTTGACAAAATCCAATGCTCTTTTATTATAAAAGTTCTGGAGTGATCAGGAATTCAGGGAAGATATCTCAATATAATAAAGGTGATTTACAGTAAGCCTACAGCCAACATCAAACTTAATGGAGAAAAACTCAAAGTAATTCCACTAAAATCAGGAACTAGACAAGGATGTCCTCTCTCCCTTTATCTATTCAATATAGTTCTCAATGTTTTAGCTAAGGTAATAAGAGAACAAAAGGAGATTAAGAGAATTCAAATTGGAAAAGAAGAAGTGAAACTATCTCTATTTGCGGGTGATATAATTGTACACATAAGTGACCCCCAAAATTCTTCCAGGGAACTTCTACGGCTGATAAACACCTTCAGCAATGTAACAGGATACAAGATTCACTCAAAGAAATCAGTGACCCTTCTATATATGAAAGATAATAGGGCTGGAAAAGAATTAAGGGAAACATCACATTCATAATAGCTGAAAATAACATTAAATACCTTAGAGTAACTATAACCAAAGAAGTAACAGATCTATTTGATAAAAATTTTAAATCACTGAAGAAAGAAATTGAAGAGGATATCAGAAAATGGAAAGCTATCCCATATTCCTGGATAGGCAGGATCAACATAGTAAATATGGAAATTCTACCAAAGGCAATCTACAGATTCAATGCACTGCCCATCAAAATTCCAACACAATTTTTTTACAAACCTTGAAAGAACAATACTCAATTTCATTTGGAAAGCCAGGATTGCCAAAACAAATTTGCTCAACAAAAGAACCTCAGGAGGCATCACCTTCCCCTACTTCAAGTTATACTGTAGAACTACAATAATAAAAACAGCCTTGTACTGGCATAAAAACAGACTTGTGGATCAACGGAATAGAACTGAGGATCCAGACATTTACCCAAAAACCTATGAACACCTGATCTTTTACAAAGAGGCCCTAAATAGTCAATGGAAAAAAGATAGTATATTTAACAAATGGTGTTGGCATAGCTGCATGGTAGTGTGTAGAAAAATGCAAATAGATCCATGCCTGTCCTAACCCTAACCCTAACCCTAACACTGCATAAAACTCAAATCCAAGTGGATCAAAGACCTCAACATAAACCCAGCCACTTTGAACTTGATAGAAAAAAAAGTGGGAAATATAAATTGTCGTGAGACACAATCTCAAAGCACACTCCCTTTTCCTTTAGCTTTTACAGTCTGACAACACCAATAAATATGCTAATGTATATGCGAGGTATTACAGGGGAATTATCCATGCAGTCAGTCCCCTGTGCCAATAAAACAATCTTGAATCTAGGACTGAGTTAGCCATTAGCTGAGTGAGATAAGCCATAAAATTTCTAGAGACAGGTATGGGGCTAGAGAGGACAAAAAGAGAGTCAAGAGAAGTTTGAGGAATTTCCTGTATGGAGGTTCTGGAGAATGTGGAAAGCAAGTTGGCCAGCCATTCAGCTTTTCTGGAATTTCAAGTCTTTATTTCTGAATTCAGGGTATTTATAAAACTAGAAAAAATTAGTTAGTTGGTTCATTTGGTAGCTACTGTAGGGAGGCAAGAAACTCATAAAGCCTCACTGCCTCCACCTAGGACTACTTGACAATAGAAGTTCTGAAAGAGAAGAGAGAATAGACTTTCCTAGGTAAAAGAACACCAGTTGTTTATCCAATACAAAGTTATTGGCTCTGAAAACATACATATGAAGTAACAGTGTACAAACTCAACAAGTTGCACCTATGTATTCAGGAATGTGTGTGTGTGTGTGTGTGTGTGTGTGTGTGTGTGTGTGTAGATAGATATATGGATAGAAAGATAGATAGATAGATAGATAGATAGATAGATAGATAGATAGATATCATGTAACAACAGTCACACAAAAAGTAATAAGGAAAGAAAGAAAAAAGAAAGAAAGGAAAGAAGAAAAGAAAGAAAAAATGTAGAATGAAAAAAGGAAGGAAGGAAAAAGGAAGGAATAAAGGAAGAGGCCATAGATATGAAAAAGATCAAGGAGGGGTATATGGGATGATTTAAAGCAAGAAAAAGGAAGAAGGAAACAATTTAATTATATTATAATCTTAAAGTATAAAACATAACATACAACTAGATTCACAGAAAGCAAAACAGGCATTTTATAAAACTTATTTTGCATACTTTGAAATACAGCAAACAACAGCTCACACACTTCTTCATTTACTAAATAAGCATACTGTAGCAGAGCTTCATTATAAAGGCCTCTGAGCCTTAGATGCTAATGACAAAATAAAAAAAATAAGTTATAAACTCATGATTGCAAAATTAGTGAGCAAAGATTTATACCATTTTACTTATGTAGTTTCCATGAGTGTTCTTCAGTATTTCCTTAATAAATTTACATCTTACATTCATTATTATTGTTGAACTTCTAACCACATATACTTGGCTTTCTTTAAGATTAATTTTCTTAATTGATACTTTTGCCTTTTATAATGACAATGTATAAATTACCATAAGTCTAAATACAAGGGATTATTATAATCCTTTATAAGAGTTTATGCCATTGTTCAAAAGCTGATCTTTATGACAATGTATATTTGATATATTGAAATTGTGCTTGCAAAAATGTTACAAGGAAAGATGAAGTGTTCATAAAAAATAATTCATCACTTTAACATGTAAATGGAAACTCTAACTTGTGAAACTAATTCTAGAATGAATTGGAAGTTTGTATTCTACTAATCTTCCCTGAAGATATGTTTTCTAGGTTTTTTACTTAACCAAAACATATTTGGTAAGTCATACTACTGGCAAAGTTTATAAACAAAACTCATTTATAAATAAATAAAAAACAAGCCCAACCTATGACATGTACTATAAAATATTATGTAGTTATATATTATGTTTGTTTTTAACCTTATATGTTTCAGATTATTTGTTTTTGTGGGTGAAAACACAAATATTTGAATATGAAGTTAACAAGTTTACTCATAACATGTTTCTAAAAATACATATAGAAGGAAGCATAAGTAAAAATGCAGAAAAATACTCTTGCAATTTAGCCCAGGTTTTCTACAAATATAAAATTCAACAATGTAGTTCCCTATCTGTAATTTGATTGTATATAATACTAATATATACATGTTAGGTATCTTGACTTTATTTTATATGTTGTCATCTTCATGGGATCTCCTCAGTAAAAAATTAGACAAAACTTGAGAAAAACTTTCGGGGTATAGTAAACTATTTTTTAGGAGTCATTTTGTATTGTATTCCTTCCGTGGTAGGTTTTCCCTTAGAGTTTATGACATATCTAATCTCAGATGTCTGGCCATGTTAGCAGTGTCACATTCTTCTCATGGAGAAATGGACCTTAAATACAAAAAAGAATTTGCTAGTTTCTCCCATATTATTTTTGACACTACCGTGACATCACATTTTGCAGATTATTGTGGTAAGTTTGTAAAGATATTGGTTGTTGTTTGATCATTTTGTTTTGTGTTTATTCTTTTAGTTTGATTTTGATTTTGAGAGAATAAAAAGAGATGGCAGAGGAGAGGAACAGAGGAGAGTTGAGTTATGGGTGTAGGGGGGTGAGAAAGATGTGGAAAGAGTTGTGATCAAATATGATCAAAATATATTGAAGAAAAAATCTAAATAAAAATTATTTTTTTAAAAAAAAGAGAGGATTTCCGAAGATGTCATGTTTAGGCCATTAAAACACAGGTGAACATTAAAATGATACACAAAATATAAGCTCAAAAACTTGGGGTTTCTTTTGCACAAATGGAGCAATAGGATTAGTTTCATTTATTTTCAACAAAAAAGGAATACTCTCTACTGTACTCATACATTGATAACACCACAGAGGTTTCACCCAGCAACTGATGGAAATGATGAAGAGACCCACAACCAAACCTTAGGCAGATATTTTCTAGGAATTATATGTAAGAGAGGGAAGAAGGATTGTTGGAGTGAGAAGATTCAAGGATATAACAAGAGAAGCCACAGAATCAAGTAACCTAGATAGGGGCTCACAGAAACTGAACTGAAAACCAGGGAGCTTGCATGGTATTAACTTAGGCCCTCTGCATGTATGTAACAGTTGTGTAACTTTTCCTTTTTGTAGAATTTTCTCCATTAAGCTTGATACTGGCTGTTGGCTTCTTGTAAATTGCCTCTATTATATTTAGGTATTCTCCCTGTATTCCTGATCTCTCCAGGGCTTTAATCATAAAGGAGTGTTGGATTTTGTCAAAGACTTTTCCCGCATCTAAGTATACGATCCTGTGGTTTTGTTCCTTTAGTTTGTTTATATGATGGATCATGTTTACGGTTTTTCGTATGTTAAAATAACAAGAACAACAAAATAATGTTTTGGAGATGATTTTGAAACATCAATTCTCTTAATCAAAAAGTATTATTTTTACCATCATCTCTAAATTAATTCTTACAGTTATCTTGAGCATTTTTTAAATTTTAAACCAGTAATGGGGAATAAAACACATTATCATATTAAAAAAGCATTTGCAAATCTGTAACCAACTTTTAAAACTGCCACTAAACTCCAATTCAGTATGTCTCCTCTGAAAGACAAAATGCAAACATTTATAACATTAATATATGGAGAATTAATGTGTCTTCTTTTATCTAAACATTCTTTACTTTTAAAAACAAATTATTACTTTTAGTTAAAAGATTTGATTGTATATTATTGTATTAACAGATAAATTCAAATAATTCTTGTTTAACCTCAGCTAAAATATTTAGAAGAAACAAAAGTAGAGGTTTATGGCTTTTTTGAAGTCTAGTTTAGAATATATATCCACAGAATTCCATTTATTTTCTCATTTTTTTTAGTCTATAATTAGGCTGTGCTGCCTGCAAGTAGGTACTTTATGAAGCACTCATGTCTTGAACAGCCTGACTCCTTGCATGAAAACACACACAACACTGAATTTGTATCTATATATGAACTTCTATGTAGTTTTGTTGCTTTGCTTTATAGAAAGAAATTTTATGAAAAGTATTCAATAGCAAAATTGATTGCTATAAGTTGCTCTTTAAAATACTGAGAATTTAGGTACAATTAATATGCTTATTAAATTTATTTACATTTGTGAAGGTATTTGAGTGTGGTTTTCATTTTAGTGTGTGTGTGTGCGTGTGTGTGTGTGTGTGTGTGTTCTCCCAGAATAGTTAAAAGGACAATGCTGGGCATGTACCAAAAGTGTTAGCTATTACTGAAATAATGTCAAACAATGCTATTGTAGCAGGAAGTAACCTTCAGATACTTCTAAATAATGAGACATAGCACTTTCATACATATAAGTCAGCATACACAAAAAATTGTTTGGATTAGAAACTGGTGACCTTTAGAACATTGCTTGCAACTTTTCTGTATTTCCTTGATTATACTTGGACTTCAAAATAATATTCTGCTAATTTTACTCTTAAGTGATTTTGCCTCTATATCTGCCACAACCAACAGAATATTCATATCTAATATAAGTGAAAGAGTAGTTGACTATATTATAACAGTCTTTTAAAATTAGATGTCTATACACATGTTTCTTGGTTTGTAAGACTTTTACTTTCTGAAATGGTAAGATTTTTCTAATTTCTCAGGGAATTGATTCTATTTTTTAACTTTCAAGCCAAGCAGTAAGAGACATAAAATTTCACAGAAAATAAAATTTAACTTCTCCTGGGCATATTTATGTATAATTTTTTCCAACTACTAGTTTCTATTTTCATGAAAAATGTGCTTAGTACTCTAACATAAAAATGACAGGGATTGCCACTGATCTGTACTTCTTATATAGTCTGTGCCGAATTAAAATTGGTTCTGATTAGGAACTTCTGCTTATTGTGACATAAAAATAAGACACAACCAGTGAGTGACACTGAATTTGAAATGGCAATCCATCCTAATGTAATTATATAATTTATGATTCTCTTGTGATGTGGAGAATTAGAAGCAAGCTTCAGGTCTCTGTCACCTGCATATATTCCTGAAAGGTATAACAGCCAACATTCTCAGAGCATGGTGAGAAGTTGAGCTATAGCATTAAGTGCATTAGATTTGTTTATAGTTTTATTATGAAGTCACTTTTTCATAAGTTGAAAGGTAATAGCATATAGAAATAAAAACAAATAAGTAAAATATGCAACATTTATTTTATTCATGGGTTTAACACATAATATTATTGTAGAGTGCTTGTCTAACACTTGTGAGGACATGGATCCAATTTGAAGCACAATGGTGTATAATCTGCTTTTACTACTCATATGAACATGAGTTGAAGAGGATTAGCATTATTCTCTCTCTGCATTTCATTATTTCATCTTTATGGCAGTCAATTTCTACTTGCTGCTAAAAATATCATGTTCAAATGTACACATTTAATTAGAAGGTGTAAATGCTATAATGAGATACTAATTATGTGTATATTTGTATGCCATGCTATTTTCAAAGATTTTAGTAAATGACAAAAAGCCCTTTACTCTTCATGCACATTAGCTTCTTTTCTAATATAGATATGCAAAACTATAAATTAACTGAGAGTATTTAAATTATATATAGTTTGTAAGAAAACCATTAGATATTAGATTTTGAGCAAAAGTTAACAAACACAGAGATCTATGTTCCTTAGCTTGTTTAGGTTGAATTTGTTTTATAAATCCCATGAAAACTGTCAGCTTATTTTTTGAGTGAAGCAAACACATGGATTATTCAAGTCAGTGCTGACAGGTTATATTTGCCTGAAACTCTAGGTGACACAGAGAAAAAGTAAACAAGTAGTAGTTGTAGAATCACAATTTTGAGAAAAAGAAATACAGGAATCACATGCATGTAATCATATTAACATAACTCTTTAAGATAATGGCTACAGGTATGTCAAAAATCTTCCTTACTTCTACCCACCCAGTATGAGTATCTGTAAATCATTCAGAATATTTTGAACCTCAAAGGAGAAAGATGGCTAAAAAGAAATTCATCAGAGGAAAGGGTATCCTAAAGACTTCTGGACAAAGACAGACTTTCAAAAGCAGCAAGAGGAATAAAAGTGGTATAATGATAATAATGGTGTTAGCTACAGCATGATGATGGTGCTACCTAAAAACAGGAGAAGAGTCTGAAAAGGCATGAGGGCTCTTGCTAGACAATTCAAGTGTATAAAACCACACCTGAAAAATGCATTATCTTTACAGTCCTTATGGTGGGAAATGACTAAAATTTATGTGTTTGGATATATAAAGTGATACATTTCAACACGAGTTAAAAATACGTATTTTTTAATGCCAGGCAGTACAGTGACCTCTTCACATACACATATTTTTCACTCAGGTTAACAAGTTCATAATGATGTTTTATGATGCTTTTTTTGCTGCAAGAAATTCTTTTGCATGTTTTATCTGAAAACAAAAATAAATCTAAAAACAGTGAGTGATTGCAGATACTATGTTTGTAGAAGCTAGTATGTAGGTAGCTTCAGTATAAATTATTAAAAGTTTGCATTCGGACCTTAGGACCTCCTGCCCTTGCTGGGGAGGAGATGGGGAGATGTGGAGAAAAGAGAGTGACTGAATGGGGCGGGAGGAGGAAGGGAGCTTCAACAAGGATGTACACAGATAAAAAATATGACTTTATTCATAATAAATAATATATATAAAGAGTTTTGCATTGTTGAATAAAACGTCTGAGACCATTTAAAGAAAGAGAAGAAACTAGATCAACTAAAATTAATCACTCAGATTTCAGTAAAATATTTAATATTTTTATTTGTGCTCAATGAATGATAAATGATAGTAGGCTAGAATGCAATTATCAGGAATGTAACTAGACAAAAAATAATAGTCTTGTCATTGAAAAGTATGGATCACATAATAATTCTTAACAATAAGAGTTTGATTTAATCAGAGGACAGAGAGATTTATAATGTATTAGGAATTTAGGTAATTGTGTTCTCATAAATAGAGTTTGGCAATGTTCCTTCAGTTTCTACTAGGTGAAACAGTTTGAGAAGTATTGAAAATAATTCTTTGAATGTCTGGTAGAATTCTGCACTGAAACTATCTGGACCTGGGCTTTTTTCACGTGGGAGGCTTTTAATGACAGCTTCAATTTCCTTTAGGGTTATAGGTCTGTTTAGGTATTTAATCTGATCTTGATTTAATTTTGGAAATGATTGAGTGATTATTATGAAAAACAATTGTAAAACAGAAATTTTGAAGAATGATTTAAAATAAACTCATTTACATTTGCAAGTATGGGTACAGATCATTAAGGTAAAACAAAAATCTTCATAGGGAAACATAAATTTCAAATGGGTGCTAAGGAGACTGAATGATCATGAATTGCCAAGTAATTTGCCACATGGATTATACGTAAGCAATTTCTGATCTTGTTTTTCAAAACTTTGTTAAATATACCAACTCTGTAGTGTTGACACAATTTTATCTTGAAGAACCTTTGGAAATCATTGTTTCCTTTGCATGACCAAGGGATAGTGCACATATTCAATATATATAAATGGAATTTAAAATAGAACAGCAAATTATATTTTATCTTCTGAATTATACATTTCAATGTGCCCCTTATTTTCTTCTTTTAATTTTATTTAAAAATATCTGTAACCAGATGATAATTCCACCTAAACACCAGTCATCCTCAACTTGTAGGACTGATGTTATGAGCATACAGTGTTTATACCACAGTTCCTCAAAAATCCCTTTTTGAACAGTGTGACTTCCCTGTGTTTTTATCATGAAGCATTATTGAAAATCATTATATATATATACATACATATTTGTTCAAATAGCTTGTTTATTTTATAGTTACTTACCTATGTCTCTTTATAAATCTTTTATTTTTGTCAAAGTTTACTCAATTGTACTAAGATCACTAGTTTCAGTATCTCACAGTTTCTACAGATTCTACTTTTTATTGCATAGCCTTGGTAATGACATTAGTTGTTCACCTTCTCTAAGCTTCTATTGTGGGGAATTTCACTGTGACCAGCAACTTGATTCTTTCATATCAAAACACCTAGACAGGGTTTGCATTTCTTCTAAGAAAATGTCTAAATACCTGGCTGAAAAAGACTCATTTTCATCTTGACTCACACTTTCTCAAAGTAAACAATGCTGTGATTTTTAAGCCATAAAGACCACCTTACACCTGTCAGATTGGCTAAGATAAAAGACACAGATGACAGCCTATGCTGGAGATGCAGAGCAAGGGGAACATTCCTCCATTGTTGGTTGGAGTGTAAGCTTGTTCAGCCACTCTGGAATGCAATATGGCGATTTCTCAGAAAATTGAGAATCAATCTCCCCAAGGACCCAGCAATACCACTCCTGAATGCATACCCTAAAGATGCACATTCACACTCCAAAGGCATTAGCTCTACTATGTTCATAGCAGCATTATTCGTAGTAGACAGAGCCTGGAAACAACCAAGATGCCATCATCTGAAGAATGGATTAACAAGCTATGATACATCTATACAATCTCAGCAGTGAGAAAAATAATGATATCCTAAAATTTACAAGCAAATAGATGCATTTGGAGAATATCTTCCTGAGAAAGGCATCACAAACCCAGAAAGATAAGCAGGGGATGTACTCTCTCATTAGTGGACTTTAAACAAAAAGCTAAGAATGGCCAAGCTGCAAATCACAACCTCTGTATAGCTTGGGATCTGAAACACTTTGGACTGGCACCTTGGAACCCATTCCCTCCAGAGGAACACTTGACCCAGTCTTGATGTTGAGATGAGGAAAGAGGTTCTACCTGGAATGGATGCCAAATTAAACCACCTTGAGACCTTGGGACCTCCTGCCCTTGCTGGAGAGGAGATGAAATGATGGGGAGAAGAGTGAGTGATGGGAGGGGGAAGGGAGTCTGAACAAAGGGATGAATAAAAATATGACTTTATTCATA
The DNA here is from genome assembly GCA_004025045.1 of Sigmodon hispidus. Classification (NCBI taxonomy): domain Eukaryota; kingdom Metazoa; phylum Chordata; class Mammalia; order Rodentia; family Cricetidae; genus Sigmodon; species Sigmodon hispidus. The sequence goes on along the minus strand of PVIH01003026.1, from coordinate 41,726 downwards.
AAAAATAAAAAAAGATATATGAAACTATGTTATATATTGATTTCTCTGAAGATATTTTTATTTTTTTGCTTTATCAGTACAATCCTTAAACTATGAAGGTAGCAAATTTTCAGTGTCTATATATATTTATCTGTATATATGTTACATAACTGCTTATATATTCAATGATTCATGGGCATTCAGACAGTTCCTATTCAAATTTTTCCAGAGTCTTCTGGTTCTCCTAGCTCTATGTGTTTCTTCCAAAACACTCAATATGATCCCAGACCTTACAATGAATCCCAAGCCCTTCACATGAGATGTTCCTCATCTCCTGCTGTGTGCATTCTGTTTTTGTTGCAGCAAATCTTAAACCCAACTTATTTAGTGGTGGACTGCAGGGAACTGGAAATAGCAATATCCCCCATGGCAATGAATCTTCAATTATCCAACCATAAAACACAGTGAAGAAAAGCAAAAACAGAAAAATATAGTATTACCAGGCAGTTGTTTCAAAGAGGTAATGGAATTTGCTCTAACCGGTTTAGTATCTGATGATATCTAAACATCTACATCTTTAGACAGATTTTTCATGTACCTTTTTAAATTGCATATCTCCATTGTTTCTCTTACTGAGGAATGAGAGCAGTGTTCAAAATTTCAGGTATTTATTATATCTCTAATTCAATGAAGCATTTCATCTTAACACATCCACAATTCTTATTAGATATTTGTTCATTGTATTTTATTTCTGGAAATTTGATTGTACTGTTACAATCATGTTATCATTGTTAATCATTATAAACTCCTTCAATTTTTAATAACTGGCCTAAAGATTTTGGTAATCAATAAAAATTCAGTGAAATACCTAATGTGATTATTCATCAGATTAAAATGGAGTTATTATCTTCTCTTCTCTGTGGACTGCTCCATTCATTATGCCCTCAGTCTCACTTTGTCTTTCTTTTTGGGCAGTTTTTACCATATGGCAGTCTAACATTTATACGTGAGAATGCAGATACCGACCAACTTTCTGCCCTTTCATGTCTGGCTGTTGAGGCATGCATTGCAGATTGATTTTCACTTCTACTCAGCCAGTCCCTTGCTTCCCATTTGCTCACTGGCAGGTTTTATGAAGGACACTAAAAGCAGTCACCACCTTCTTTATGAGTGTATCTGTTATATAGCACTGTGTGCCTTTCCCAGTTTGAGCTTGTTTACTGCAGTCTCTTTCCCTGCCAGGAAAGGTGAAGGTTATCTTATGCACAGATGATTGCCTCAACTTGCTACCAACGATAAGGTCCCTTGGTGCCTCATAGAGCTTCTTGAAATATCCTTTCCAGTGGCTGTAGATGTCTTCTTGTGCTGTTAGCACTTTGCCATCTGCTATCCTGATGTCACAGCAGTCTGCGAGTAAAATTAAATGCTTATAAATTTCTTTGTAGTGTTTCTATCCAGCTCTTTCTTCCAATGATTTTTCCAACACTTTTTTGCTATTTTTGATCTCTCCACCTGAATTCTAATGTTTCCCAAGCCTTTCATATTTTTAATAGAAAGACAAATCATTTTTAGGTGTGGATAATGTTATCATAGCTAGTGGGTTCTCCAGTTGATTTTGTCTGACTGTATTATGACTTAAAAAAATGAAATGACAGCTATTGTATAGTTGCTAGTCTTAAAAGTTCACTTGTGTTCTACAATTTTACATAGTACCCTGGTAAGTAAAGCCCATACGTGTAAATTACCCTGGTTTAAAGCACTTTGAAAATTTATTTCTGTTATTATTTTTGAATTTTCCAGAAATCTTTGCTGGTTATTTATATGTGTTCTTTTTTTTATTTTGCTTTGTTTTATTTTAATTTGGAATAATTGTCAATGAACTCATCATTTATATTCCCTAGATTTGTATGTATTCAATTATTAAATTGTATGTGACATAAGTTTGTACAAATCTTTCAAACATATTATCACATTAGTTACAATTTTCCTTTCACACCATTATGATGACAACTCCCTAGAATATAATAAGATTTAACTTCCATTTCTATAAAAAGAATCAGTTACTTTTTATTTTTAAAATGTGATGCTTTTTCAAGCTTAATTTTTTTGTCCTGTTCACAGGAAGGTAGAAAATATAAGTACCACTATGGTTTTTATGGCCATCATCTTCATGCACCCTTATTTGTCCAGAGTTGAAATTACTTCCAGCAAAGAGAATGAAGATCATTAGTGAAAGTTATGTGGTGATACATTATTAAGTTTTGAGAAAAGATAGACAGAAAACAAGCATAATTCCTGTAAATGGTTTAAAAATCACAAAGATGACAAACCAATGAGTGGTCAGAAGATAAATTATCTCCATGATATTTGCTAAAAAGGACTATTCTTATTGCTAGGGTCTCAGTTTGAACTGCTTCTTGAATGTTCATGTGTTAAAGGCTTATTTGCCAATAATCACCATTTGGCTGGCAAGGGACAGGATGCTAGTTGTTCTGAGGTAATCAATCAGCAAAATGACCTTTTGGTGGTCTTCAATAGAATGGCAACATTACAGAATTTAAAAAGCAAGGAGTGGGGTATACTGAGAGAAGGTATATTGTAAGACTCAAGAACTGAAAACGATTTCTGTCTTTACTTCCTTTCTTTCAACAGAAGCCCAGCGTCAATGCAGAGAGTAAGAAACTTGGGACTAATCAACAAAATGCATGGGTAACTTCGGGTATTATACTTTGCATTAGCTCAGAAGAATAGATTAACAAACTGTGGTACATTTACACAATGGGGTACAAGTCAGCAGTAAGAAAAAATGATATCCTGAAATTTGCAGACATGTAGATGGATTTGGAGAATATCCAAACCAAGGTATCACAAACCGAGAAAGATAAGCAGGAGATGTACTCACTCACTAGTGGACTTTAAACAAAAAACTATGTATGTCCAAGCTGCAAACCACAACGACTGTACAGCTTGGGATCTGAAACATCTTGGCCTGGTACTTTGGAGCCCATTCCCTCCAGAAGAACACTTGAACCAGTGTTGATGTTGAGGTTAGGAAAGCAAATTTGCCTGGAGTGGATGTTGAACTAAGCCACCTTGGGACCTTGAGACCTCCTGCCCTTGCTGGGGAGGATATAAAGAGATGGGAGAAGAGAGAGTCACTGGGAGGGGTGGGAGGGTGAACAGAGTTTGAACAAGGGTATACATAGATTAAAAAATTTGACTTTATTCATAATAATAATAATAAAATTTTAAAAAGGAATTATAAAAACAGTCAAATAAAAAATTTATAAAGTCATTATTTAGTCAAATGCTTTCAAATCACCCTATCCTCTCTATCAACATCTATCTATACAAATTTTAATTTGTAATTGAATTAAAGTCTATTTTTTATAATAGGATATTCCATGTGAGTATATTTACAAAAAAACCCCACTAAAACAAAGTATTATTAATGAGGTGTTTTAGTTCAGCATTGTCAGGAGTATTTAGCAGTTCACAGAACTAAACATGTGTCTACAAAACCATGCTAATAAATCCATCACTAGCATGACCTCTTTTCTAATAAATCAAGTAAATTTATTTTATGATCTCATTAGTTTCAACTGCCCCTTCTTCCTAATTGCCACTCTCCTTGGTTAGATTTCTAGAGATCTCAAAATTATCCAATTAATAGACCTAATAAACTAAACAGGTAGTCTTCATTGCATTATTTAGATTCAAATTATCAAAAGTACTGTAAAAGCAGAACATTAAATGTAGGAACATTTATCCTGTATGGATTCTTGAAGTTTATTTAATAACAAAGAATAGTAGTCTGTAACAACCAATAACTTAAGTAAAGAAGCATTCAATTGTGCTGTGATGAATGAATTTCTTTCTAGATAATTAGCAGAGCAATGCAGAAAGCTGTAATATGTACTTGACAAAGAAAATTAATGGCAGTGTAGCCACTGTTTAGTAATTCAAATAGTTTGTTTGTTTTCAGTGATGAATATGACATGATAGTGCTCCTGAAATGATTTAGGAATTAAAGACTACCATAGAGAAGTTTGCAGTCTATACAACTCTACTACCGTAAGTAATAGCAAAAAAAAATATACCTTCTAATAAACAATATTTATTCTTTATTGATTACTTATGCCTTTTGGTAATGACCACTTACATTAAGTACATAGGTTTCTATATTAAAGAAAAGATGTGGAGAAGAGAGAGTGACTGTAAGGGGTGGGAAGAAGAAAGAAGCCTGAACAAGGATATATACGAATAAAAATATGACTTTATTCATAAGAAAAAAGTAGATTCAATAATCTTAAAATTATTTTAAGATAAAATGCAAACACCTCTTTTCATCATCATTTGCCCTTTCTCAATTGATTAAAATATAATTTTATAAACTTTTCTCTCTAATACTTCATAACTGATTAAACATTTCTTAAAGCACTTTTTCAATTGGTCAATTTTCTAAGTCAATTTTTCTATATCAATCCTATGTCTCTTTAAATTCTTAATAATATACTCCCACAGAACCAATCTGAGTGTTGTGGTCATTATGAGTTTTAGATTACTATAAATGTCATATTTAGTCGTCTCATTCTTATTGTACTCTGAGAGTATCTTCCAAACTCCAACAATTGCAATTTAACTATGAATGTTATACTATGAAGATATGGGGCCTAATGAGGCATTTATACAAGCAATTGAAGACTTCAAAGTTGGGATGCATAGTACCTGACACAAAGGTAAATGTTCATTTTCTTACTTATCTTCTATGTGAGTACAAGGAATCCACTTGCACTATAAGAAGAGAGAGCACCCATTTCCTCTTCAGGATAAAGTTTTGAAGTACTTCTTAGAAATAGAAATCAGCCCTCAAAGACCTCAAAATTTCGGTACCTTTACTATTATATTTTATCTTGCAGATTTTTAAGATTTAGACCTGTGACATATAACCTACACAGTCACGTACAGTTCTATAGTAAATTCAAAGAGATTAAGATAATCTCTTAAAGTAATATATATTTACATAAGGAACAAAAAATAAATTTAAAAACCTATGAGATTAAATAGTACTTTGTTGCTCTTTAAGTGTTTGATCTTCCTCCTTTCATATTTCCAATCTACCCTGTTAATCATAGTATTTTGACATATCACTTTGTATTCATAAGAAGTTTATAAATGTATATATTTTTATAATTTACTTTTTCTGGTATTTTTCTTTGCTAAATTCTTTTTTAATATATATTATTTTTATAGAATAAAGTCTCTTTTTTTGTCCATGTATCCCTTTGTTCAAACTCCCGACCTCTCCCAGTCACTCTGTCTTCTCCACATCCACTCATCTCTTCCCCAGAAAGGGCAGGAGGTCTCAGGGTAGATTAGTTTGGCGTCCACTCCAGGCATGTCTGATTTCTTCATTCCAATATCAATACTGGATATCAGTACAATATCAACATCAATTCCTCATCCCAATATCAATAGCCCAATATCAATGGGCTCCAAGGTGCCAGTCCAAGTTACTGCAGGTTGTTACTATTACAAATAATGCTGTTATGAAATTAGTTGAGCTAACGCTTTTGGAGTGTGAATCTTTAGGGTATATGCCCAATAGTACTATTGCTGGATCCTTGGCGAGACTGATTCCCAGTTTTCTGAGAGACCTCCATATTGCATTCAAGAGTGGCTGAACAAGCTTACACTCCCACCAACAAAGGAGGAGTATTCCCCTTGCTTTGCTTTCTCTCTAGCATAGGCTGTCATCTGTTTTTAATCATAGCCATTCTGACAGGTGGAAGTTGGTATCTCAATGCTGTTTTGATTTGAATTTCTCGATGGATAAAGATGTTGAGCACTTTTTCAAGTGCCTTTCAGCCATTTGTAATTCTTCTGATGAGAATTCTCTTTTTAGTTCTGAACTGCATTTTTTTTAATTGGGTTATTTAGGGGTTTGGGTTCTACTCTCATGAGTTCTCTATATATTTTAGAGATCAGTCCTCTATCAATTATGGGGTTGGTAAAAATTATTTCCCATTCTGTAGGTTGATGTTTTGTCTTATTGACTGTGTCCTTGGCTTTACAGAAGATTCTCAGTTTCATGAGGTCCCAATTATGGATTTTTGTTCTTAGTGTGTGTGCTACTGGTGTTATATTTAGAAAGTGGTCAATGATTTGGAGGGTATTTCCCACTTTCTTTTCTATCAAGTTTAGTGTGGCTGTCTAATGTTGAGGTCTTTGATCCATTTAGATTTGAGTTTTGTCCAGGTTGATAGGTTTGGATCTATTTGAATGGTCTATACACTACCATCCAGTTATGCCAACACCATTAGTTGAAGATACTATCATTTTTCCACTGAATATTTTGGGCCTCTTTGTCGAAGGTCAGGTGTTCATAGATTTTTGAGTTAATGTTGGTGTCTTCCATTAGATTCCATTGATCAACAAGTCTGTTTTTATGCCAGTACCAGGCTGATTTTATGACTGTAGCCCTATAGTATAATTTGAAGTCGGGGATAGTGATGCCTCCTGAAATTCTTTTGCTGAGCAATATTATTTTGGCAATCCTGGCTTTCCTGTTATTCCAAATGAAATTGAGTATTGTTTTTTCAAAGACTGTAAGTAAGTGTGTTGGGATTTTTATGGGAATTGTATTAAATTTGTAGATTGCTTTTGGTAAGATTGCCATTTTTATTATGTTGATCCTACCTTTCCATTTTCTGATATCCTCTTCAATTTCTTTCTTCAGTGATTTAAAATTTTGTCAAATAGATCTGTTACTTCTTTGGTTATAGTTACTCCAAGTTATTTAATGCTATTTGCAGCTATTATAAAGGATAATGTTTCCCTTATTTATTTTTAGCCCTTTTATCCTTAGTGTGTGTGAGGGCTACTGATTTCTTTGAGTGAATCTTGCACCCTGCTACATTGCTGAAGGTGTTTTTTATCTGTATACGTTCCCCAGTAGAAATTTTTGGGACAATTATGTATACAATCATATCATATCTTTGCTGAATTCTTTATCTTTTACACATTTATATGTACATATACAAATGTATACACATGAACAAACACATACATGCATACTCTTTGTAAGCAATATTGAGATTTTATAACAAGTATTGAAATAAATCAGTATGTACTTGACACCATGCTGATTTTAAATTTTCATTATACATACTGCTAGGAATATATCTGTAAATAAATGCCATTATAGGAGGCTTTCTTTCACTGTTGTTTCATCTTAGGCATAAACTTGAGCTGTAAGTGGTCCTTTCTTCAAATCACACAAATGTTGTGTTAAATGCCAAAACTAAGTTTTCAATAGTTAGTGTTTACATTTAAAGTACTTGTACCTTTCTAGTATTTCTAAAGACCACGTTCAAACAGAATTGTTGTAAAGAAGTATGAAAACCCCTGAACTGTTTGACTCATTATCAGAACACTCAATTAGAGCAACAACAGCTTAATGCCCTGTGGTGATAAATCCAAATAGGAAATTAAGTGTATATTTGTGTTAGCTTAAGTTATTTATATATTGAATCCAAGAATACTGCTGTACAGGATATTGTACTTTAGAGCAAGGATATGCTTTCAAGCAATTTGTTTAATTGCATGTAAGCAATACAGGAGGTTATTAAGTCATGTTAATTCAGTTTATATCTGCAGAGCTTATTAAAGTTCTGGTCAGAACACTTTCTTATGAAATTTTACTACAAACTATCTCAGCACAAAATATGGAAAGAATATATTTATTAGTTTCTACATATTCTAATTTTTTCAGTGCTTGAAAGGTAAAAGGAAGCTTTCTAGAACTGCGATTAAAAAATCAGTTGGAAACAGATATGAGCAATACTAAGAATTATTAAATATCTTCACTTTCTCTTTATGATGTTTTTAAAAAAGACAAGAAAGATTGTGTCCCGCGCCCTGTCTTCGCCTGTGAAGAAGAATGCAGTACGCAGTTTGGATCCTTCTGCAGCAAGTTTATTCTCTACAAAATAGGAAGACCCCAACCCCTTGCCAGGAGCCGACTTTTATACTGTCAAGCCCTCGCCTCTTACGTCTCCCCTTCTGGTTGGTTGCGAACTCTCGCCTGATATGATGCAGGGTCAGAGGGCTTGGCTCACAGAGTGGAAACTTACCGGGGGACATGCGCAGATACGTTGTTTATCGCCTCGGCCGTGCCTTGGTACCGGAAACCGGCACCATCTTGCCTGCTTGACCGGGCTCCCGGCTCCCTACAAGATTGTGTCTAATTTATACATTTATAATAAATATATCTAATAATTTATTTTTAAAACTACTTTAAATTTAGCAGCATCAAAGATTTATATCTACCATGAAATTATTATACTTACATGTATGCCATATATGAGTACTCAAAATGTGTTCATATAAAATATAGATATAAATATTTTGATCTTTAAAATATTTTTGACACCTAAGATCATCTATATATTATTTGAGTACTTTGGGAATTATGATGAATTTAACAGAGTACTAAAAGTCAGGATAATAAGAAAGAGAATTTTAGGTCATACCTCATCAGAGACAATATTTCATGAATTAGAGACAATGTTAGTATATTTTTAGTTTCAAGTATCAATAAAGAAAACAATTTCAACTAAGCCTATAGCTAAATCCTCTAGCACATAAGACATTAAACATGAATTTCTAGTATAAAGATTGTGGTGGTTTGAATAGAAATGACCTTCATGGGTTTATATATTTAAATGCATGTCATCCTAGAGTGGCACTGCTTGAGAGGGACTAGGAAGGTTATCCATGCTAGTGTAGGTGTGGCATGGTGGACAAAGAGTGTCACTACTGATGGGCTTTGGGGTTTTAAAAGCTGAAGCCAGTCTCAACTGCCTGCGGATCTGGATGTGGAAGTCTCAGCTCCTTCTCTAACACTGCTTCAGCCTGTGTACTGCCATTCTTTCTGCCATGATAACAGACTAAATCTATGAGGCTGTAAGCCAACCCCAGTAAAATGCTTTTATTTATAAAAGTTGTCATGGTTATGGTGTCTTATCACAGCAATAGAACATTGACTAAGACAAAGATGAAACCATGAGTAATGCTAAGCATATTGAAGCCAATTTAATATATTTATCATACAATGGTTTTTAAATCTAGAGGTAGAAATATACATCAATGTATAAGGTGCAGCTGGAACACCAGAAAATATTCTTCAAAACACTGTAAAAAATCTAATAAGAAAACACAAAAATAATTACTTGAGAAAAACTACCCATGTGCCAGGATAATTCCACATGCACATTGAGAGTATAACAACAAATGATGACATACCCATTAAGCTCCTTACAAAAACTTTTGATGATACAGAACCTCTGCTTGATAAGCTGCAGTTCCTTTTGGTTACCTATAACACAAAGTTCATTTAAATTCTGTTGATGATTGTAAATTTATTCAGCCATTCTGGAATGCAGTATGGCGATTTCTCAGAAAACTGGGAATCAATATCCCCAAAGACCCAGCAATATCACTACTGGTCATATACCCTAAAGATGCACATTCACACTCCAAAGGCGTTAGCTCAATTATGTTCCTAGCAACATTATTCGTAATAGCAAGAACCTGGAAACAACATACATGACCCTCAACTGAAGAATAGATTAACAAACTATGGTACATTTACACAATGGAATACTACTCAGCAGTGAGAAAAAAAAATGATACCCTAAAATTTGCAGGCAAATGGATAGATTTGGAGAATATCCACCTTGGCGAGATCTCACAAACTCCGAAAGATAATGAGGGAATGTACACACTCACTGGTAGACTTTAAACAAAAATAGCTAAGCATGTCCAAGCTGCAAACCACAATTACTGAACAGCTTGGGATCTGAAACACTTTGGACTGGCACCTTGCAGTCCATTCCCTCCAGAGAAACATCTAACCCAGTCTTGATGTGTGGGTAAGGAAAGAAAATCTACCTGGAGTGGATGTTGAACTGAGCCAGTTTGGGACCTTGGGACCTTCTGCCCTTGCTGGAGAGGAGCTAAACTTTTGGAGAGCAGAGTGAGTGAATGCAAGGGGGAGGAGAGGGAAGGGAGCCTGAACAAGGGGTTACATGGATTGAAAAAAATGTATGACATTTTTATTTTTTTATTTTTTAAGGATTTATTTATTATGTATACAGTGTAATAAGAGGGTACCAGATGTCACTATAGATGATTGTGAGCCACCATGTGGTTGCTGGGAACTGAAGTCAGGACCTCTGGAAGAACAGTCAGTGTTCTTTACTTCTAAGCCATTTCTCCAACCTCCCCCAGGAGAATTTTTAATATGTGAATAAGAATTTACAAACAACAAAGAAGACTTTCAGAATATAATTCAGAAAATAAATTAGCTTATCCTGTAATTGGAGAAGATTCTTTTTCTTCTCTTCTATTTTTTATTATTGTTAATAAAGAAGTCACATTTTCTATCCTTGTATATCCTTATTTGAAATCCCCTCTCCCTTCCACCACATCAGGTCATTCTCTCTTCTTCACATCTCCCCGTCCCCCCAGGGGCAGGCGGCCCCATGGTCCCATGGTCCCAATATTGCTGGCAAATCCGGTTTTCTCCCCCCAACATCAACACTGAGTCAGGTGTTCCTCTAGGGGGAGTGGGATCCAAGGACTTTTTTCATAATGAAAGAAAAATGAAAATAATAACTAAATACAGAAAAAAGAAGAAAAGTTTCAAAAAAAATTAAAATTTTTACAACCTGATTTTATGAAGTAGTTTCTATAATTTACTTCAGAATAAACTTCAGGATGTGACTACCAACTGTGGTCACATGATATTATAGGGTTTCTTGAAATTCTATCTACATTTGGATTTATTTATGAGTTTGATATGTTATTTTGGAAAAATATTTGGAAAAGTTTATGATAATTGTTCTCAACATTTCATTTATTTTGTATTTATTTTGTATAATTATTATTTTATAATAGGTTTTTTAAAAAAGTGAATTCCAGAGACTCAGTTTTTTTTAAACTAAGTAATGATACCTTATCTATGTTCTGGAGAGCACAAACCCAGGATCTGAAGTGCTGTGGTAACTAGCTGAGGTAATGGATGGCTCTCATTTCATACCTCTTATTTTTCCTCCTTGGCTAAGTGTAGTGATGTTTCTTAAACCTGATCATCTGTGGGAGTGAAAACATTTGTAACATCATATTATAGCAAAATTTGTTGAAACTGACAGCTGAGTTTCATAAATTTGTGTTTATTATGAGTCTACATTGTATCCATTATGTTTAGAATATAGGCCCCATATTGTACTTTATAAGCAGCCTGATAAAGTTGAATATATGTGACTGCCAATAGTGAGGAGGATTTGAAGTAAATGCTAAGATCTGTCTCCCTTTTGGTTCTTGTTCAATGGGGGAACATTTTATTTGTACAAGCCTGTCCTTCAGGTCCTAACTGGATATATCCTCAAGGGCAACCACAAAGAGCACATAGCTATGTGCATTCCTTACATTCCCTTATAAAAGGCAGGCCCTACGTGGCTCTCATTTCTGTTTTTCTCTTTCTCTTCCTTTGCTCTCCTCCCCAGGGACTTGCCCCTATTTCTAGCCCCTTCTCTGCCTCTTCTCTCCCCTCCTTCTACTGACCTTCTATGTGGGCCTGGTTGCAGGATTTGACTCTTTTCCCCACTTTTAAAATACATTTATTTTAATTTGCTTTAATTTATTTAATTAACCTAACATGAGATACTTTTTTATAATATACTATCATGCCACTAATATAAATGCAACAGGTGCAACAGCCAAGGACTGAATAATGTGAGATGTGAACTAAAATTAGCTTATCTGTGCTTACAAGTTAATTACCTGAGGATGCAGTGATGGAAATATATCAAGTAAAAAGATATTTTCAAGGTATATATTTGTGGCCTTATATCCCAAAGCTTGGAAGGTGCTTGGGTAAAGGAGGTCATTTCCATGTTAAAGGCTAATTAACTCATTAGACTAATGCTAACTAATTGCAGTACACAGTCCCTGCATCTTCATCAGCAAGGATGCAGTTGTTTAGATATCTTTGGAACCAAATCTTTAAACATTAAAACATTTCATATATATATAAAACAAGAAAGCCAAACAAAAGAGAAATTACATCATGTCTTCTTTTAGTAACTCATGCTTATCCCAGTACTAATATGTAACAATGATCCACACAGGTTTAACTTTATTTAAACATATGGAGTGCTGTGTGTGTGTTTGTGTGTTTAAGGGTCTGTGTTCCACTAAACAAACCCAGTGGTCAATGGAGGACAGCTGGTTTTCTTCTTGGGTTCCAGTGAATGAACCCAAGTCATTAAGCTTACGGCAAAACAAGTGGCATTGCTTGATGATCTGTCTCATATCACAGCTTCCCTAAAAGTATTTACCAGTGTTCTATTCTTGTTCTTGGGGCCATTCTCTAATGTGAATAATTGAAAAACCAATTTTCTCTTAGTATAACTTAGCAAAAATTTTGATGGCAAAGAATGATATCACCTCAGATGAAATCAAGAACACAGTTAATTTCATAATGTCCCTACTCTTTCATCCTGTAGGCAACAAAGGAAAACTTCATTCTTTTAAGCTGTGCTTCAGGGAATTCAATCATTAAGCTTGGCCTGTGTAAATATCTCAATGCAGTGTGCCACTGAGACTTCATTTGCCTGTGATTTGACCCATGTTAGGAGAGGATAAAAAAGCAGGGGACAAACAGGACATAAGATACGGCATGATTCCCATTTTTGTTACAGAACACCAAAAAGCACAGACTTTGTGAGATTTTTCATTCTTATTATCAGAAGGGATGTTTCTGGGTAAAAAGCTGACCCTCATCACAACAAAAATTTGAAAGATTTCTTAGTTTGATATATGAGATTCAGAAGTCACCAATCTTACTGAGACATTATAGGCAACTTCTCCATCAATGGGACTGAGTTGGCAATGAATGAATTCCTGAAACTCGAGTAAGTTCACTAAGCAATGCTACAACTGTGCAAAGGTGCCCTTCTTCACATGGTGACTTATCAAACTTTATATATTTGCTGTTATATATTGCCACATATTGCCACAGTACCATTTCTTTAGGAAATTGCATTCCTTGGAAAGTAACTTCTAGTTCTTTTTCTGCCATTTTATTATTTCTGAAAAATAATGCATGTTAAATGCTTCATTAGAAAATAATGTATTGTTTATTTCCCAAGGCATAGACACTTTAGAAAAACATTTTTCATATTAATTAAATTATAATAAAGATAATGACATTTTTATGGTTTTCAGAATATGTAAGATGTTTGTTATTTAATTCTTAGAAATGCCTCATGAACTATGTGTCCTTACTTCTTCACTTTGTGGATGTTTACATAAAAAAACTGACTAACTTGCTCAAAAACAAATAGTATCTCTTCTGGGAAAATAGTGTAAAAGAGTGGTACTTTATTTTTGTTTGCAATTATCGGAGTAGGAGAGAATTTTTATTTCTTACCAAGCCACTCTGGCATTTCATTTAATTAAATAAAATCTAGGTACTATACTCTTCTTCTTAGGTATTGCTAGAAAATGATAGTAACTTGGCATAGCCTATTGGTACAGATGAAAAAAATCACCCAAAGAACTGTTTCTACCAGACGATTAGACTCAGTCAAGATGACTTTGATTGATTTAATTTTTTTAAATTTTCCATCTGTAATATAGTCCAACTTATTTTAATATATAATTCAATACAAAAATTTCTGTTTATTTTTGGACTTTAAAGATTAAATTAGTAAATTTTTGTTACTTGTGTTTTTCAAATGAATACTTGGATGAATCTTCAAGACTTGGGGCAGTTGTCTGTTCATATCACTGTCCTGACAGAGCTAACACTAAGAAATATTAGGCCAAGGAGCTCAGCTGCAGCCAAACCCCACATTTTAGACTTGCTGATGACAGTAAGAAAAGAAATAAAATAGTGTGGCTGTGTGAGGAGACCAAATATGCAGACATCAGAAGCCCAAGTTTCCTAACTTCTAGAGAGTTCTTTTTCTGTCTAGCTTTTGTTTGTTGCTTGTTTTTATTTTTATGTCTATGTTTTACAAACACCAACCACTTCAGAAGTTAGAACTGTTAAAGTGAAAACATGTTAATAGCATTGTTTTAAATTGTTATCTGAAAATTCCCATTACAGACTTTCTGAAGTACATTTCTTTTTATTTAGAACTATATATAAATTTAACTTGAAAAGTTATATTAGTTTAAGGGATTAAATTTTTCTTTTCAATTATTTTTACTTTATATCATTTTGAGAATCATGACTGTAATAATTTAGACCAAGATGTGTGTAGAAGGTCTAATGTTTCAATGAATTTTGGTTTAAAAGACAATTTTTAGTTTAATTTTCTTGTTACTTCTAACATTGGGAGCAGGAGCATTGGTTGATCCTTGGAAACCTAGTACTCTTATTGTGTTCCCTTTTCCAGGCTTACTAAAAGGGATGGTGGACCATCTTACCACAACTTAATATGCCATGCTTTGTTGATACCATTGGGATGTCTTGCCCTTTCTAAACAGAAGCAGAAAAAGAGTGGATGGTGGTCAAGGAGGAGAGGTGTGGGGAGGGAAGGGGAGGAGATAAGGGATGAGAAACTGGTCTTCAATGTAAAGTAAACAAATAAACAAACAAAAACACCAAAACTCCCAAAAAACAAGAAAAAAAAGAATACTGGAAATTTGTTTATGGTACATTATCAACCTCAGGTATACAAAGAAAGTAGAGAAATCTGTTTCCTTGGCTTCAGGTTTGATTCAGTACTATATCCCTATAATATTTTAGACTTAGGAAACATTGTGAAATATTTTTGTCTATTATGCTTTCTAGCAAACCACTACTTAAATAGAGAAAAAATTAAATACGCACTGTGTTTCATATCTGCAATGATATCTCAATATACTTCTGCTATTGATATTTTAACTTACTAAAATTTAAAATCATTCTTGTGAGCATAGGGGTTCCAGACAATTCTACTTGTTTTAATCAAAGTCAAGTAGACTGCACTATGTATGGGTAGAGGATCACTGTAAATATAACTTTAGATATTTCAGCTCATTTAAATACTCCTAAAGGTTTGGCCTATAGAGGAAGAGCAAATGTTTAGAAAGCATTGAACTCATAAGTCTGTAGTGGAGCATTTCTGGCTATCCCTAAAATTTGTACCTTTGTAGAAAATAAAAAGGTACTCTCCAGTCTCTAAGGTTCTTCAGCAAGATATTCCTGGATGCCTGCAATTCTTTATGAAGTGTACATATTTGCATCACAGAGTACTTGAGCTCTAAAGTCACACACACCATTTGTGAAGGCAAAGATGTGTCATAATGTGATGGCTTTCTCACAAATGGAGTAGAATGAATTAATGTATGACTTACAGGCATCAAGAATAGTCTCTGTCATTCTAATAAATTAACCACAACAATAATGGCTTAATAAATTCAATAATTCTGTTAGTTTATCTTACATTTGTGCCATTCTGAAACTTAATGTGTGTATCACTGAGCTAAAAAGGATATATAACTTGGGCCATATTACTTTCCTAAGATAAGGAGAGAATGCTCATCATAGTCTGTATCCCACAAACTGTTCTACCTTCTCAGCTCATTTACCCTATCTCACATCTACATGTGCAAAATGACTACAGCTGCAGCATGGGGGAATTGTATATTTTTATGTTTTATTTTGAATGATTCTGGATTTTGAAAAATTTCTAAACCGATTGTGATATTGCTTTTGTAATTTACATTCTTAGCAGCAATGTGTAAGAAGTCCTCTTTCTCTACATTTTTTTCTTAGCATTTGATATAAGTTGTTCTCTAGATGGTCATCATTCTTATTTATTAGGGCATTAACTCTGCATGCCATTTTAATTTGCATTTTTATGATGACTAAAGATAGTGAACATGACTTCAATGAATACATTGCCATTGTATTTCTACCATTGAAAGCTGACTATTCAGTCCATTATTTCAAATATTGACTGGGTGATTAAATTTTGCTGTTGTGAAACTTTTAAAATTTGGAACACATTTAGGGGTTAAACGAAAAACTAGCTGTCACTATTGGTCATATACCCTAAAGATGCACATTTGCACTCCAAAAGAATTAGCTCAACTCTGTCTATAACAGGCTTAGTCATAATAACAAGAACCTAGAAACAACCAAGATGTCCCTCAACTGAAGAATGGATTAACAAATTGTGGTACATCTACACAATATAGTACTACTCAGCATTAAGAAAAAAGGTATCCTAAAATTTGCAGGTAAAATGATGAATTTGGAGAATATCCTCCTGAGCAAGGTATCACAAACCCAGAAAGAAAACTCTGTCCACATCCAGAGCAGAGTTAAAGGTAAGCAGATCCCACCTTATGGGCCACAGTCCAGAGAATTTCTCTCTGGGATCAGGCTTGTACCCAAGGGTCTGATTTCAGACTTGTCACAGCAGAAGGCTCTAGGCCTTGCCCACCTGCACCCTGTCTCCAGGGTGAACTGTGTCATCAGATCAGGACTAAGGGCCGTGGAAAAGTAGTTCTCTACCAGAGCAGAGTCAAATAATGAACAGACCCCTTGCTAGGAACAGGCAGGAGACGCACAAGCCCTCTAGCCACAACTGTCTAGGACCTGACTAATTGTGAACCACTGAAGTCATAGGAAGAATATATAGCAATATAAAGAACATCAAGGCAACATCAGAAGAAACTGGTGATTCAACAACTACAAGACCTGAACAGAGCAATGAAGAAGAAACAGAAGGAAAAAACAGCAAAAACACCTTTATGAAGATTATTGAAGCAAGAAAAGAGGTTATAAAAATTCTCTTAAAGAAATAGAATAAATTACAAACAAAAAAATTGGAAAAGATGAATAAATCCTGGTAAGAAGACCAAGAAAAGAAAAACTAAAAAATTAAAGAAACATTCCAGGAACAAAAAGTAAAATAGAAGCAATAAAAAAGGCAAGAACAAAAAGGCAAAGTTGGAAATGGAAATCCCGAAGAAAAGAGCTAGAACTACAGACACAAAAATAACCAACAGAATCCAAGAGATGGAAGAGGGAATCTCTGGAGTGGAAGATTCAATAGCGGAAATAGATACATCAGTCAAAGAAAACACTAAAACAAAAAAACCATAATACAAAACGTTAGGAAATTTGGGTCACCATCAACAGACATAACCTGAGAATAATTGGAATAGAAGAAAGAGAAGAATTCAAGATCAAAGGCACAGATACTGTATTCAATAAAATTATAGAAGAAAATTTTTCTGACTTAAAAAGGAGATGCCTGTAAAGATACAAGAAGCTTAGAGAACACCAAATAGATTTGAACCCCCAAAAAGTCTTCTAGTCACATAATAATCAAGCCACAAAACATACAGAACAAAGAAAAAAATTAAAAGCTGCAAAAGAGAAGGGACAACTTACCTATAAAGACAGACCCATCAGAATAACACCTGACTATTCAATGGAAAAAGTGAAAGCAAGAAGGTCTTGGTCAGAACTTATAAAGACACTGAAAGAACAAGGCTGACAACCTAGATTACTGAACCAAGCAAAACTATCAATCACCATAGATGGAGTAAACAGTATACTTCATGCCAAAGTCAGATTGAAACAATACCTATCTATAAATCTGGTCCATCAGAAAGTATTAGAGAGAAAACTCTAACCTAAGGATCCCAGATACACCCATGAGATGACAAACAATAACTCCACAGAAGCAAAACTCAGAGAAAGGAAATCCATACAACCCGCCACCAAAAATAACAGGAAATATCAATCAGTGTGAACTAATATTAGTTCAATGGACTCAATTCACCTATAAAAAGACACACTAACACAAGGAATACAAAACAGAAGTCATCCTTCTGCTACATACAAGAAACACACCTCAACCTTAAAGATAGACACAGGCTCAGAGTAAATGGTTGTGAAAAGATTTTCCAAGCAAATGGTCCTAAGAAACAAGCTTGGATTGACATCCTAATATCTAACGAAGTAGATTTCACACTAAAATCAACTAAAAGAGAACAGGATAGATATTACGTATTCATCTCAGGAAAAATTGGTCAAGTGGAGATTTTAATCCTGAATATTTATGCCCCTAATATAAGGACACCTATCCATGTAAAAAACAATACCTAAGCTCAAATCCCATGAACTCTCACAGCCTGATAATGGAAGATTTCAATATCCCACTTTCACCCCTGGATAGGTCAAACAGACAGAGACTCAAAAGAGAAATAAGGAGTCGAACAGAGATTATGATGCAAATGGAATGAGTAGATATTTACAGAAGGTTCCACCCAAATGCAAAGGAATATACCTGTTTCTCAGCACCACATGGAACTTATTCTAAAATTGACCACATAATTAGTCCTAACTCAGATATCAATAGATACAAAAAGGTGGAAATAATTCCTTGTATCATATCAGACCAGGAAGACCTCAAGTTAGAGTTCAACAACATGAAAAGCCACAGAAACCTACTATCTCACAGAAACTAAACATCACTAAACTGAACCAAATCTGGGTAGGGAAGCAATTAAAAAAGAAATCTAAGGCTTTCTAGAATTTAAGGAAAATGAATATACAACGTACACAAACTTGTGGGACACAATGAAAGCAGTCTTGAGAGGAAAATTCATAGCACTAGATGCATACATGAAAAACCTTGAAAAATCCCACACTAGAAAAGTATCAACACAGGTGAAAGCTTTAGAACAATTAGAAGCAACTCACCTTGAAGAAATAGATGGCAGGAAATAATCCAACTTATAGCTGAAATTACTACAATTAAAACAAAAAGAACAATAAAAAGAATCAATGAATCAAAGAGTAGATTCTTTGAGAAAGTCAACAAGACAGATAAACCCTTATCCAAACTAACCAAAAAGCAGAGAAAGAGTATTCAAATCAACAAAATCAGAAATGAAAAGGGGGACATAACAACAGATCCCTATGAAATCCAGAAAATTTTCAGGTCATACTTTGAAAATCTATACTATACAAAAATGGAAAACCTAGAAGAAGTGGACAACTTTCTGGACAGTTACCATTTACCAAAATTAAATAAAGATCAGATTAAATACTGAAACAGACTTATAGCCATAAGGAAATTGAAGCTGTCATTAAAAGTTAACCAAGTACAAAAAGACCAGGTCCAAATGGTTTCAGTGCAGCATTCTACCAGATGTTCAAAAATAAGCTATTACCAATACTCCTCAAAATGTTTCAAACAGTAGAAATTGAAGAAATAGAGATCAGGTATACAGGGAAAATATTTAAATATAATAAAGGCAATTTACAACAAGCCAAAAGCCGACATCAAACTTAATGGAAAAAACTCAAAGGAATCACACTAAAATCAGAAAATAGTCAGGGATGTCCTCTCTCCCTTTATCTATTCAATATAGTTCTCAAAGTTTTAGCTAAAGCAATAAGAGATTGGAAAAAAAGATTAAGGGAATACAAATTGGAAAAGAGGAAGTGAAACTCTCTCTATTTGCAGATGGTATGATTGTACACATAAGTGACCCACAAAATTCTACCAGATAACTCCTACAGCTGATAAACACCTTCAGTAATATACCAAGATACAAGATTAACTCAAAGAAATCAGTAGCACTCCTACACAATGAAGATAAAGGGGCTAAAAATAAATAAGGGAAACATCATCCTTTATAATAGCTGCAAATAGCATTAAATAACTTGGAATAACTATAACCAAAGAAGTAACAGATCTATTTGACAAAAATTTTAAATCACTGAAGAAAGAAATTGAAGAGGATATCAGAAAATGGAAAGCTCTCCCATGTTCCTGGGTAGGTAGGATCAACATAGTAAAAATGGCAATTCTACCAAAAGCAATCTACGGATTCAATGCACTTCCACTCAAAATCCCAACACAATTTTTTACAGACCTTGAAAGAACAATACTCAATTTCATTTGGAATATCAGGAAATCCAGATTGCCAAAACAATTTGGCTCATTAAAAGAACCTCAGGAGGTATCACCATCCCCAACTTAAAGTTATACTATACAGCTGCAGTATTAAAAACAGCCTGGTATTGGCATTAAAAACAGAGTTGTTGATCAATGGAAATGATTTGAAAATCCTGACATAAACTTCCCAAAAAACTGTGAACACCTGATCTTTGATAAAGAGGCCCAAAATACTCAGTGAAAAAAGATAGTATCTTTACCAAATGGTATTGGCATAGCTGGATGGCAGTGTGTAGAAAAATGCAAATAGATCCAAACCTATCACCCTGCATCAAATTCACATCCAAGTGGATCTAAGACCTCGATATAAACCCAGGCACAATGAACCAGATAGAAAAGAAAGTGGGTTTCTGAGATCAGATGAGATCAGGTACATTCAGGGTACTTAGCAGTTAAAAAAAAAAGAAAAAAAAAAGATATCCTAAAATTTTCAGGAAAATGGATAAATGGATGGATTTGGAGAATATCCTCCTCCTGAGCAAGGTATCACAAACCCAGAAAGATAAGCAGGGGTTGTACTCCCTCATTAGTTGTCTCTAAACAAAAAAGCAAAAGCATAGCATGTCCACAATCACTGAATAGCTTGGGATCTTGGACTGGCACCTCGAATCTCACTCCCTCCAGAGGAACACCTGACCTAGTCTTGATTTTAGGGTGAGGAAAGTGGATCTGCCAGAAGTAGATGCTGAACTAAGCCATATTGGGACCTTGCAACCTCCTGCCCATGCTGGAGAGGAGATAATGGGTTGTGGAGAACAAAGAGCCTGGAAGGGGTGGAAGGGAGAAGGGAACTTGAACAAGGATATACACGGATAAAACACGGATAAAAAATATGACTTTATCCATAATAAATAAAAAGAAAAAAGAAAAGAAAATGGGAAATACCCTTCAATTCATTGGCACAGACAACCACGTCCTAAATATAATACCAGTAGCACAAACACTAAGACCAACAATCAAGAAGTGGGACCTCCTGAAACTGAGATGCTCCTGTAAAGTCAAGGACACAGTCAATAAGACAAAAGGACAACCTACAGAATGGGAAAAGATTTTCACAAACGCTAAAAGTGACAGGGGACTGATCTCTGAAATACATAGACAACTCAAGAAACTAGAGCCCAAAACCTTCAATAATCAATTTAAAAAATGTGACTCAGAACTAAAAAGGGAATTCCCAAGAGAAGAATTACAAATGGATGAAAGGCACTTGAAAAGTGCTCAACATCTTTAGCCATCAGAAAAATGTAAATAAAATCAGTGGATTTTTTGTTTTGTTTTGTTTTTTGTTTTTTGAGATAGCACCTTATACCTGTCAGAATGGCTAAGACAAAAGACACTGATGACAGCCTATGCTTGAGAGGTTGAAGAGCAAGAGGAATACTCCTCCGTTGTTGGTGGGAGTGTAAGCTTGTTCAGCCACTCTCAAATGCAGGATGGCACTTTCTCAGAAAACTGGTAATCAATCTCCCCAAAGATCCAACAATACCACTATTGGGCATATACCCTAAAGATGCACATTCCCACTCCTAAGGTATTAGCTCATCTATGTTCATTATTCGTAATAGCCTGAACCTGGAAAAAACCTAGATGACCCTCAACTGAAGAATGGATTAACAAACTGTGGTACATTTACACAATGGAGTACTACTCAGCAAGGCAAAAAAAAATGATACTCTACAATTTGCAGGCAAATGGATGGATTTGGAGAATATCCTCTTGAGGGAGGTATCTCAGTCCCAGAAAGAGAAGCAGAGGATGTACTCACTCATTACTGAACTTAAAAAAAACAAAAAGCAAAGCATGCCCAAGCTGCAAACCACAGTTACTGAACAGCTTGGGATCTAAAACTCCAGGGACTGGCACCTTGGAGTCCACTCCTTTCAGAGAAACACCTGACTCAGTATTGATGTAGGGGTGAGGAAAGCAGATCTGCCTGGAGTGGATGTTGAACTAAGCCACCTTGGCACCTGGGGACCTCCTGCCCTTTCTGGGGAAAAGATAAACTGATGTAGAGAAGAAAGAGTGACTGGGAGTGGCGGGAGGGGTTAGGGAGCCTGAGCAAGGAGATACATGGATAGAAAAAAAAATCTGACTTTTCTTCATAATAAAATAGAGAAAGTTAAAAAAAAGTAAAACAAAAGCAATTATTTTATTTCACACCCTTAAAAATAAAAAGAAAGATAGAAATAAAAATTAGTGCTTTCAGGACATGGACATCTTAAAGGAAAAGATGAAACTAAGTTAAATAACAAGAAGTGATGTAAAAACCTCTAATGTATACCACAGATGTTATGGGACTCTCTTCTCTGCCTCGGGCTGCTCCTCTGACAGAGGGTTACTGTGTCTGTGCCTAGCAGAAAGCAAAGGACACCTTGTGATGTTTACATGCCCTTCTAAAGCATATCCAACATCTTTAAGACTCATATTTTTTTCATTTGACTTTTCAGCCTTTGAGTACAGAAACTGGTTTTTGGTTTGTTTTTTTTCTTTTGAGTAAAAAATGCAAATACAGGAAGTTGTACTCCAGTGGGGAGGCACACTCAGCTCCTAGGAATGTGAGAGAGAGATTTCTGCCCCTGTCAAGGTCTAAACTCATATAAGCAACACTAAATGTTCTCAGTGGGTTTTTTATGCATTTGTGTGTGTGTGTGTGTGTGTGTGTGTGTGTGTGTGTGTGTGTGTGTGTGTGTGTGTGTGATGAACTGATAGGGGCTACTTGTGAGGGTTGAGGGAGAGAACACTGGAAAGATAAAAATGTTGCTTATTTTATTTCCACAAAAATCAAATGCTATTTTCCAGATCCCTGTTTTGCAAAAGAAGAAACAGATTCCAAATGTGCTCTGGATTCTCCACCATTCTAAAATATTCTCATTCGGACCCTTCAGTTACCAAAAGACATTTGCTACTAAACATCCTTAGTCAACCAAGAGAAGGATGGACAAAAGGAGGGGTGGTATACCATAGATACCAATGGTACTTCATAATCTCTCTTGTAACTCTAGTTTGATCATGGACTTAATTTTTTAAATGCAGCCACGTGTACTGCTTTCTGGCTCTTCATTTTTCACACCACTCCATCGTGGCTTCCAACATGACTACATTATTGGTGTTATCCTCGGGTTATCAAGCACAGACAAGCACAGACACCAAACCTCATGCCTGGTGTCTTTGCAACTATTCAAGCACATCTTTCCTAAATTGTCAAGTTTTGACTTCTGCACGACCATTCATAGGTAAAACCTGAGAACTACGTTTGAGATGCTAAGCTATTTCATTTTTGCATGCCTTTAGATGTTCATGTAACTCAGGGACATAAATCTGCTCCTCTTCTTTTTGGACTCTATACTTCTATGTACCACATTGAGTGATTGTATCTATCCCAAAGTTTTACTTTTTGAAAAATTCATGAATGGAAATGATGAGTGCTGACAAATTTAGCCTTGTGGCTTCCTCTCCAGCTTCTCCCATACACTCCCATCACTTTTCTTTCCCAACATTATGTATTCCTCTTTAAATCCATTGAGTTCACTTATTGCTGCCTGTATGTGCATGGATGTGGATCTATCTACTGGAGTATAGATAGCTATATCCCTGAAGAAAGCCCCCCAGCATCCATGAGTTGCCGATAGCTCAGCTAAGGGTGGGTTTTTGTGAACACCTTTCCCATACATGATGGAATTTCTTACCTTCATAATAAATTGCTTAAGATAAAAAAAAAAAACAGAAAGATAAGCAGGGAATGTACTCACTCATTTGTGGCATTTAGACAAAAAACAAAGCACAACTAAGCTGCAAACCACAACCACTGAACAGCTTAGGATCTGAAACACCTTGAACTGGCACCTTGGAGCCCACTCCCTACAGAGTAACACTTGAGCCAGTCTTGATATTGGAATGAGGAGTGAATGCTGAACTAAGCCACCTTTGCACTTCCTGCCCTTTCTGAGGAGGAGATGAGGAGAAGAGAGAGTGACCAGGAGGGATCAGGAGGGGGAAGGGAGTTTGAACAAGGGGATACATGGATAAAAAATATGAGACTTTATTCAAAAATAAATACAATAAATAAATACAAATAAAAAATAATGAAAATAAAATAAATGTTCTTAGTAGTGAAGTCATAGTGAATTGAAATGGCTCTTGACTTTGTCAGAAGCTCTGAGTACACATGGTTTCACATTTATGTTCATGCTATAAAACAAAAACATGAAGCCACATGCATAACTAACACAACTATATATAAGTAGGAGGGAAGGGAAAGGGATATAGTCAGTATTTAACCTTGTGGGTGTGCATTGCTTCAGTTAAAAAGAGACTTCATCTTTCAGTAATAAAAACAAAGCCTTTACAATTGCCAATAACCAAGTCTGAAAAAAAAATGCATGCAAGTTCTTCAGCCAGTAGCCTAATACAAAGCTGATTGAAAACTATTATATCTGAAATTTTAACTCATCTCCTTCCATGTATTCTAAAATATTGACATAAAACAGCACTATGAAATGGTTATTTGGACACAATTATTCTACCTACTATTCCTGGATCAAACTATATTTAATGAAAAAAAAAGGAGATTCAGAAAGTCACATAAAGTTTATAAATGTTCTCATGTACCAATCTCTTGGCAGTAATGTAGAGGCTGTAAGTTCTATTTGAGGTTATTATTATAAACAGTGCAATTTTTAGTAGAAGTTTATTCTTTTAAAGTCATTTTCTTCATTATCTTTGATGATTAATACAAAATAGCAACATCTGATATCAAGCAAACTATTACATTTTACTGCATATGTTGACCAACAGATATTTTAACATGTTTTTAATATTGCATTTTCAAAGTTTGCATTATTAGAGATGATGAGTTGCATTTTTATCACAAAGAAAACAACTCAGTGAAAGAAATATTTGAATTGACAAAGCTTAAAATGTTACCCTATATTTTGTTAGGTATATGCATGAGAGTATACGTGTAATGATATGTATGTCTGTTTATTCAGGTTCATGTGCAATTGTATGTAAATAAGCCTTCTAAGTTTTTCTTTTTGTAGTGGGTGCATATATGGTTTCAAGTCTGATCACTCTGTGCTGGAAACCAATAAGTATGCTCATGCCTGGGAGAAGATAATTTTCCTATTTGCAGCATTTATTCATTGCCTATAGTCTTTGTTCTGGTTTTATTTCTATAATTATTTCTAAAAGGGATTCTTTCACAGCAGATTTTCTGAAAATTCAGCCTTACATTATCTTTGTGTTCTCTTTAAAAATGCATCCTGAACTAGAGATGTAGGAGCTATAATGTAGATGTATCCTGTAGACTTTGTTCACTGCAGTATGTTGATCTTATTATTTTGTCCAATAGTAGCTTACTGTCATAATATTCGTTTAGTTTAAATACAGGCTTTTTTTTTAAATAAATGGTAACAACTTCATTTAACTGTGTTTGTAAGGGTGAATATAGTAAAAAATTATGATGACGTAGCAAAGATACATTTTATAATTGATATCAACACTATAATTAGGTCATACTTCTATTATCTTATCATTAATATTAATTGCTTATTTTAAAGAGAATAATAATTAATTTTTTTCATAAGTAAATGGCCTTTGCAATATAAATATGTCTTATATTCCAAAGTGATAAATTAATATAAATCCATACATTGGTGCATGAAAACTAGAAATAGTGACATGTCAAATTCAAAAGCTACAAAGATGATGAATAATACTAAGCAATAATGTAGAATTATCTTGCATTCTGCTTACTGGATGCTTCTAAAATATAGGAGAATAAGATTTAACTGCTTTGTTGTATGAGGTATGGCCAACACATCAGTCTACATGCACATTCTTGAGATGCACTACAAAGAATGTTTAAATAGGAGTTAAATGCTTATGCTAGTTTTTAAAAAACCATAAAAATAATCTACATAAATTTTTTAGTAGATTAATATTAAACACTCAGAAGTTTATGATAAATAATTGAAACATGGTAAAGAAATTGAGACTAAAAAGTCAATAGACAAAGAAAATATGACCCCATAATAAAATTATTATATTTAAAAATGTAATTTCTTACATTTAAAAATGTAATTTCTTATATTTAAAAATGTGATGCAGAGCAGGGCATGATGAGACATGCCTTTAATTTCAGCATCCACTTAGGATCCATTAGCAGGTGGATTTTGTGATTCTCAGGCCTGTCAGCCTGGTCTACATAGAGAGTTTTAAGGAAAACAGTGTGTTACACAGAAAAACTCTGTCTATAAGAAAGAAGGAAAAAAGGAAAGAAAGGATAGAAGAAAGAAGGAAATAAGAAAAAGAAAGAAATAGTTAAAATGTGAAGTAGAAAATCACTCCAAGCCAAAAAGGAATTAATAGTATATTATAATTATATAAATATATAATTATAGTATAGTATAATATAAAAATAAATTGAAACGAAGTATTCTTACATAGTTTATGCAAAAGCTCATTAGTGTTCTAGTAGAGATAGGAACTATTCTATAATCTCCAAATCTTCCATGATTTAAAATACCCAACAAACATGAAGTTAAAGAACCAACCTTGACATTATAAAAGACATCTAAATTTTCCTGAGAAAAATCATACTAAAATGTCAAAGACAGAATGTTATTTCTCTCCTATCAAATTAAGCACAGATGGGTTCTCTTAGCACTTCTATTTGACACTGTGATGGAAATTCTATGATCAGTTAGGTATAAAAATAATATTAAAGACACTCAATGTGGAAAGGAAATAGAACTATATTTTATATGAAATTATACCTAAGAAATTTAGATAATTCCCTGAACTCATTGGACTTAATAAATTTAAAAGTATTAAATAATGGAAGATACTATACAAAATAAGGTCTAGATAGGTCTTAAGTTTGAATTCCAAATCCTGTATAAAAGCAAGACAGGTATTTCAAGTGTGAAACTCAAGTTCTTCCATACAATAGTAGAATTTTTGGCAAATCATTGGTCAGTTAGCCTAACATATTCAGTAAAAGAACAGCCAAAACATTGTCTCAAAGAATGTAAAAGTTGAGCAGCTATGGAAAGTTTCACACTGACCTTCACATATCTGCTATGGCATGAAAATCTGCAATAAAGCAAAAAATGTGTGTTTTAACAAACAGACACATACAATATAAAAGTAATTGTAACTGTGCATCAAAAGGTGTATTTCAATAATGAAATTAATTCAATTATTTTTCATTCTTTCAATAGCATGAAAAATTATAAAATAATTATGAATATATTTAACAAAACATCTCAAATAATGTTTTGTATAACTTCAATCAAAATATTAGTGGAAAAATTAAATATCTAACAAATTAAAAGACACCAATTGATAATAGATTTAAAGGCTTGACTATTTTTAAGATTCAGTGTTGTGTAGAGGAGCCTAAAATTAGAGAATGTTTTATTAAAGGCCCAGTACTATGTAGTAATAAAGTGATAATTCACTCAAAAATATATGTGGAAATATAAGGTAATTTAAATCAACAATAAAAAAGGGGAAAACTAAAAAAAATGTAATATCAATGTTTCTGAAATTAAAAAAGAAAAAAATACTTGGATGCAAAAAGTTTCAGTAACTTGGCCCAGCTATTGTAGAGAGCCAGGTAAGGAGAGGAAACCAAGAAACTAGAATTCAATAGAAAAGTAAATACACTTATAATAAATATGCTCTTCAAAAGTATGAAATTAAAATGAGCATGAAGTTGCAAAGAAAGATTATTCATGTTGAACTTTGAAAACTACTTATTAATATACAAAAGAATTAAATTGTGTTTTTTATTCAATTGATCTACAGGTAATAATAGAAATTGAACCATCCAAAGACACATAATAGACCAAGGTCTCATAAAAACATAAACAGAATTTTATGACACCAAGCTAGCATACATTTTTAGATGTAATGTCCAAGGAGCAAGCAATAGAATAAAAGAAGAAATAATTGGTCTTCACTGAATAGTACAAAAACATTTTTTACAAGGACATTATGAAAGTAAAAAGAACCCTCACAGAATTGAAGAAAATATGTCTAAAACAGTTATATATGCAGAAACCAATGTCTAGGGTAATCAAAGTGTAATAGTGGAACTCATTTCTGTGGTAACCAGTGGTGCTATAATTGAACTCAAGTCCCACTCAACATGAAGGAAATCATGCTTGGTAATAGAAATGTTGATCACTACCCAGAAT
The DNA here is from genome assembly GCA_004025045.1 of Sigmodon hispidus. Lineage (NCBI taxonomy): Eukaryota > Metazoa > Chordata > Mammalia > Rodentia > Cricetidae > Sigmodon > Sigmodon hispidus. Next base: position 13,498 of record PVIH01003026.1, on the reverse strand, counting down.
TATTAAAGTTATGGCTCCTAGAAAAGAATATATGCCAGTACGAGTCCCACAAAACATCTAAAGGCATTTTGAAACATATTCTTATATAAGAACTTCAATATAATAAAAGAGTCACAAAAAGAATAGCAGTATAAATCACACCTCATTAAATTAATGTTTCTTTGCAAAAAAAATTATTACGGAAGACCACATTGCCAATGGGCAGTAATAATTTTTCCACAGGAGCGGCATCCTACACTTTTATGCAAAACCAAGTAGTCATCTTTAAAATCACAAACAAGCAACACAAAACATACTCAGAAGTTTGTGGTTATATATTCATGTGTGCATGTCTGTGTGTTCTGTAGCAAAAATGGTAGTGAATGCTGGCATGTATGAAACTTTTTCAAAAAAGTGCTATAAATTTTAATCTTCCTGTGGTTGAAAGCTTAATAATATAATGAGTATATATTCCATATTATTTATTTATATTTATTAAATACATCCTATGTAAAACCATATTATATGTATTGTTTATGTATATTGTAGTATAAAATATATAGTATATATCATATATTGTATGCATATATAATATTAAACAATTTTAGAGAACATATTTTCGTATAATTATTCTTTCATGATACATACGACATCTATGAAAAAAAATTGATTGTAGTGCCCATCTGCAGATTCTTTATGTGGTGATTATCTTAGTCAATGACTCAGTTTTTGTATGATGTCATTTAATACTCATTTGCTCTACCTGTAAGTGGATATCAAATCAAAAAGAATAACATGCCTTTCATTTGATTCCAGGGGTCATATTAGGAAAGTAAATAGTTTTCTAGGATATACTTAGAGAGAGCAAGAGTCCTTCCAGACCACAAAGGGACTTTTAATTTATTTCTATTATCATTTCACTAGTAAAATATATCATATCACCTGTATCCTGATCAGTAGGCGTAAGTAGTAGCACAGAAGAGGAAAGGGTATATATGGTCTTAAAATAAAATCATAGCCAATCTCTTAAAGAGCAGTGGGAAGGCCTTTTCCTCAGGGAAATACAAAAATGAAGTTCCTTGATTTTTACATCTCAACATTTCATAGTAAACTAGACTTGCACGGCTTCCCTGTGGCCCACATGTAAGCCAACACTTTTCTTGGGGCAATTCAATTAAATTCATCTCTGTCACAGATATAAAAGTTTTTACAGTGTAATTATTCTTATTATTTCAAAATTGTGGGGCACTGAAATATACATCAAAACAGTAGTTAAAATATATTTTAAATATGTTTCTTTACTTTATCTTGCTTATGTCAGCTTAACTGATATTACTTGATTTTATCTGCAAAGGGTATATTTTTTATTTTTCTTTAATTTTTACTTTTATAATAGCTCTTTTTTCCTCTGATGCTAATAGAGAGCCATTGTGTAATAGAGACTGACTTTTATGTCTGTAATACTGAGTATTATTATAACTGGACTATAGATAGCAAATTAACGTCCCTTTGAAATTTCACCAGAAATCACATCTTATGCTCAAAAAAGTTCTCAGTTCATGATCCAATACTGACCATATAACTTAGCTTTCTCATTCTGGCAAGAACACACAGAATGTGGGCAAAATCATCTTCAAAAGCTGACCTGTGGGTTCTCTTTTGTTTTTCCCTCCTTCTGTCATCCGGATGGTCTTTTGTACATAGGAAGATGAACACATATGCATATTTGATGTAAGAATATTGCACCTAAAGTTTAGGGAACATTGCATAAGAAAGGTGGAAAAGCACAAAAGCTGGAGGATCAGGGAGTTTGCAGGAAGACTGTCTCCTAGTAACTTTAAAAATACACACATAAAGTCTCACCAACATGTTGCTTGAATGACAGATGAATCAACATGTTACTGATTAACATGCCAGACTGAATAGGGAAAATCCCACAAGTCCTCAACACTACAAAAAAGAACTATAGACAACTGGAGAAAACTGGGAGAAAAAGAAATGACCTCCAACCACCTGCTCTAGAAAGTGAAAATCAATTTTTACCAGTGTCAAAATAAAATTATCTGAGTTAAATATGTTATATCTAGGAAAACTTATATTAATTTACATATGTGAATTCTGGAACAATTAGTAAAATATAGGCCATGAATTTCAAGAAGGGTGTTAAATTTACTTGGGAAGGTTTGTAGACATGCAAAGGAAAGGAGAAATGTTGTATTTAATTTATAATTTTAAAATTAATCTGAAATATGTACACAAAACATGTTAACATGTGTGATATATGTATGTATTGTATATATACAGATCCTTAAAGAAAACAAGTCTGTCCTCACCCGTACCTCTGCCAGAGGCCATCAATGCAGAAGTGAGGCATTGTGTCAATTAGCTATGTTTCAGCCTTTGGTTTTTGTGTACAATGACCTCTCTCTCTCTCTCTCTCTCTCTCTCTCTCATTTTACCTTTATTTAAAATCCACTAACAAGTGAGTACATCCTCTGCTTCTCTTTCTGGGATTGTGATACCTCCCTCAGGGGACTATTCTCCAAATCCATCCATTTGCCTGAAAATTGATGATACCATTTTTTTTTTTTTTTTTACTGCTGAGTAGTACTCCATTGTGTAGATGTACTACAATTTGTTAATCCATTCCTCAGTTGAGGGGCATCTAGGCTGTTTCCAGGTTCATGCTATTACAAATAATGACCATAGTTATGCTAATGCTTTTGGGGAGCAAATGTATGTTTTTAGGGTATATGCCTAAGAGTGGTATTGCTTGATCCTTGGGGAGATTAATTCTCAGGTTTTTGAGAAACTGCCATACTGCATTTCAGAATGGATGAACAAGCTGACACTCCCACCCACAAAGGAGTGTTCCTCTTGCTCTGCAACTTCTCCAGCACAGGCTGTCATCTTTGTTTTCAATCTTAGCCATTCTGACAAGTGGAAGGTGGTATCTCAAAGTTATTTTGATTTGCATTTCTCTGATGGCTAAGGATGTTGAGCACTTTTTCATGTGCCTTTCAGCCATTTGTAATTCTTCTGGTGAGAGCTTTTCAATATCCCTACTAAATTAACTTCATGTTTTTTCTCTCCCACTCTCTATGAAAAATCAAACAAAAACAAAATATAAAATATTCTTTAAAATTGAATGATGTGGATGCCAGTACATTTTATTAGCATATTAAAAAGTATACATAAGAGGCATAAGATACATGGTGCATACTTATATGGAAAGCAATAATGGATGAAGTAAGTTCTTAAGTGATGTACATTAGAGAATGTATTTCTCACCTTGAAGCTTCCAGTGCACCAGAAATTTGAAAGAAATTCACTAGCAATTCAAAGCCAGCTTTGGTGAATATGAGTATATGACAATGTAATAGATATTTGTAAAGACAAGAAATACATGTGGAAGAATTGATTAAAACCCTCAGGTCTTATTAATTCAGATAAAATTTTAAGTAATATTTCTAAAGTTTAGTGAGCAATTAGTTGACATTCTATTTGCTAGTCCTTGAAGTAATTACACTAAAGGATTTCTGCATTTTTTCCCTAACTCTCTATATGAAAACTCTTCTGAATATAAACAAATTAAAGTTTAATAATACTAATGAATAAGAAAACATAACAAGATAATTTGATTTAGTTCCTTGAATGTTTGTAAGATTTTGGGTATCCTCAGCATTTGAATTCTTCATTGCCTGATGCAACATGTTGCTGGAAGCACTATGATCATCACATCAAAATGTTGCTTCTGTGTATTTGCTAAGATTAACTATTGATAGTATAATGTCTGTTACATAATCTGTTTGTAATCTGGTGAATACATCTTGCCAATATCACATGCACCATTCTCTCCAGAAGAAAAATTTTCTCTGTAGGGAATGATATTTGAAGACTGTAAAATGTTTCTATTATCAGTAATTTATCATTGTGCTCTCCAGGAGAAATTTCTATAAAAGCAAATCAAAGAAGACTTTAACAACTGAGAAGTAAAATTCAAAATTTTCATCAAATGGAATAAAATTATTCCCTTCTCTGCCAGTATGTTTACATATCTAATACATAGGTTTCTACAACAGACCACCAAAGATCAATCCTTGTAAGTTTCATGTTTATGAAGAGATTTATTTCACAAAGAAAGAATATTGGAAAAGCTTAAAATGTCTTATTTAAGTAGAACATAGTATTTTCTCAACTCCAAACTTATACATTTGGTCTTTTACTGTTTTATACTATTACGTAGATAAATAAATAGATAGATAGTTAGATAGATAGATAGATAGATAGATAGATAGATAGATACATACATACATACATATATACATACATACATGGATAAATAGATGATAGATCTTTTAGAGTTCCCAAAAGCTAATGATCAGCTGTCATAATAATCCCAGTATACTTCTGCTATCATATAATTCAATAAAACATTATTGTGAAACAAGTCTGTTTAAACAACCTATCTTTTCTTTAAATACTAACTTACTTTCATTAAAAAATTTCTCTTTCTCCATCTAGTCCAATGATTTGCAGATATGATCATATGTCATTGTCTTTTTCAAATTCATTCTTTTTTATGTTTATATAATAAAGTCTCATTTTTTATCCAAGTATCTCCTTGTTCCAATTTCCTTCCCCCTCCTGACATCTCCTGTTCAGTCTTTAGCCTCTCTTGTACCTACCCCCAAATCCCCTCCCCAGAAACCTTCCAAAGTAAATTAACTCAACATCCACTACAGTCACGTCTGATTTCCTCATCCTAATATCCAGACTGGGGTAGGTGTTCCTTTGCAGGGAATGGGCTTCAAGGTCCATGCACAGAGACACAATCTGAAACCCTCCCTTTGAGGCTCCACATATTGTCCATACCAGTGGAAATTTGCCTATCCTTGGAGGGCTTGATTCCTTTTCCAGATGATAGCTTCATTCTTTGTCTTATTTATTTTTCTTTTTTTCTCCTTCTGTCGCATCTCTTAATTTCATAGTGCTTTCTCATTTTTGTTTTTGCCAATTTTCATATTTTATTGTATAACATATTTCCAGACAGCTTAATATATTTAGAGACAGTATCCACAAAGAGGGTTTAGCATTAAAATTATGACCATATAGTTCACTAATATTGGTGAAACTATCTTTATGGGTGTACCCTCTGACATTCCTAGGAGATACAGTCTCACAGAAAGCTCCCTGATCCTTTAACTTTTGAATATATAAATATGCATGCATGTATATAACAATCAATATATATCTATATATAGATTATTATACAAATTATATATATATATTTATATATTTATCCTACATTTCTTTTTAAATAATTACTTCATGTAGGCTCGATGGTACCTGATGAAATAAATATAAATAATTTATGAATAGAATATGATCCTGGAAATATATTACTAATTAGTTTTCTGTTCCATCTCATTCACTACTACAAACTATTTTACTTTATTCTTTATATCCCATGTGTCAATATAGCAAATTTTTAGACTCATACACTTAAAATCTAAACCTTGGTTTAGATTCACAGTTCCAAGTTTTTATCCTTGAAAGTAGAATATCAAGGTTTCTACTACTATACCTTTAAGAGGCCTGCTTGTTACATCATTCCATAGTAGAAGATGCAAGTGTAAGTATAAAAGAGAAAGAGAAGAACTCAAATTTTTTCTTTCAGAATGTCACCAATACTATAATTAATGGTGCATTCATAATGATTCAATCATTTCATGAAAGTTCTACAACTTAACTTATTTCAAACACAACTAAATGTCTTCCTTTTGAATATAGGCATGTTTGTACTCTTAATTTATTTCTGAAAATTGATTTTACAATTTTAAACCATTATTTTGTGGCTTTTATTATATATATATATATATATATATATATATATCAACGACCTACAAGAATATAAATCACATTAATTGCTTTTGAGAATTTGTTTTAATGATCTCAGCTCTACCACTTGCCAGCTGTGTCCACACTTATCCATGCAATTATTTTTTCTTTAGGTGATTTTTGTTGTTGTTGGTGGTGGTGGTTGTATTGTTTTGTTTTGTTTTTTTAATTTGACTACTTCTCTATGTGTACATGTAATTTATTCACAGCCCTCTTCAAAGACATTTACCCAGTTATATCTATATTATAGTATGCTTGCTATTCTCGCACGTTTATAGTATTAATACTGAGCCCCTCTCAGAAATGTTTACATGCTTTCATATTTTTGATAATTTTTAGCTTTAATTTATTGTTTATTTAATTACAGTTAGAAACTCTTACCCTGTTTTTACTCCACTGATCTTTTCTTCTTAAAATGCTTACCTTATGTGTCTCTTAGCAATGCCATAACCTACCCTTAGTTTCATTAACATGAGTGCCTAAACACCAGCTGAGAAACTGAAAAAGGCTACAAAAATAGACATGTTAAATAAGATCAAGGAAAGCCCAGTATCACTCAGTCCTACTGGCAGCTAGGGATGCTGAGTGAGGCATGATAGTCTTCCTTAGGGAAGAGCTTATCATCTTGCTATTGAATTCTAAATGTTATGCTCTGAAAACATACTTGTAACAATTTACAGTCTGAGTTGATTGTATTTATAAAAACTAATATATACATATGCATATTCATTTGTAACATCAGTTCTTGAATATAGACACCATTAATTTGAAGAAACAAGGAATGGGATATTGCAGGATGCAGAAGGAAAAGAAAAGAGAAAATAATATAATTAGGCTCTCTCCAAAAAAATAAAAGAAAGAATTAAAAAAATATTAGCATCTTAAACTCCACCCTGGTCCACTGTGTGTATGTGTATGTGTTTGCACATGCACACATTTGTGTGTATGTGTGTATTGGGTGGAATACAGTGAATTAGCATATAATGTTTCAGGAGCATGGCTAGCAGATTATTCACTGACACACAGGCAGGCCCCTTAAAGTAAGGAGATTGATAATAAAATATATTCCTTGCTGCATGGCAACTTTTAACTGTCAAAATTTCCCCAGAGATGGTGAAGCTTTTAAAATATTTTCATCTTTACTGTAAAACTTTCAAAAAATGAAAAATGTGTGGGTAGGTAAATAGATGTTTCGTTATCTAGGAGTTCTTGCTGCTCTTCCAGAAGACACAAGCTGGTATTACAGCAATCAAATGAGGTCGTACACACCTCTTTCAGGAGATATATCAACCTTTACTGACCCCTCTAGAAGCTTTCTCCAAATGCATTTACAGACATGAAATATATACATGAATACAAATAAATCATTGTTAAAAATGGTAAATATGTTCAGATTCAGTTGTATATTTTGATTCTTTTTTTGGAAGATTTTAGCATTATATAAGTGTGTAATAATCACTTACTAACTTCTGAGGAACTGAGTGTACAGGAGAAACTATTATAGTAACAGAAATGTGCAAAAGCAATCTCAAAATCATCATATTAGAAGAATTCAAAAATTATAAAATAAAATCTTTTATACTAGTTTAACTACTACTTAAATTGAAGTGCATTATTTCTCCTGAAATACTGTCATGATAAGTGAAATGCTTTATTAAAAGCTGGAGCCTTTTATTTATCTACAGAAATCATAACAAATTTTATGTAACTTTTTTCAAATCCTAAATTACAAAGATAATTTGTGTATAAATTTTAAATCTAAGGTTACAACAATGTCATTATATCCTCTTTGAACCATCTCTTCTGTTCCCATGTGCAGATTTTAATTTTTTTTTATCTTATAGCATGTTTGCAAGAAGAAAGAGCATAAGGTTGGTATGAAGTGTTGTGTGGGAGATCCATGGGTGTTAGATGAGGGTAATTTGGAACAAAACTAAAACATAGTTTTTGCATACATGTGTGAAATTCTCAAAAAAATTAAATTTTTAATAGCAAAAAATTTTTAAAAAATAATGATGGCTCGGAGGTGTATCTTTAAGTTCAACAGTTGTGAAGACAGAGTCAACTGGATTTCTATGAGTTCCAGGCCAAACTGATAAACAGAGTGAGGTCCAAGATAGCCAAGGCTACACAGAGAATCCCTGTCTCAAAAACCAAAAATCAACAATAAAATTTTAACTGAAAAGAAGGAATAGTTTTTCCTATTGACTGTGTTTTTTGCCTTACATAAGTTTTTCAATTTCATGAGGTTCTTTTTATTAATTGTTGATCTTAGCGTCTTTACCATTAGTGTTCCGTTCAGAAAGTGGTTTCTAATGTCAATGTATTCAAGTATATTTCCCACTTTCTCTTCTTTCAGGTTAATTGTAACTGGATTTATATCAGGCCTTTTATCTACTTGGACTTAAGTTTTGTGCAGGGTGATAGGTATGTATGTATTTGCATTCTTTTATGGGTTAATTTCTAATTAGGCTAGTACCATTGTTGAAGATGCTTTCTTTGTGTAATTTTGGCTTTTTGTCTAAAGTCATATGTCCATAGATATGTGGATTTATGTCTGGGTCCTCAATTTGATTCTAGTGCTCTACTTTTCTGTTTGTTGACCAATATTGTGTATCTAACAGTGATAAAAATCAGTATTTTATTCTATTGATAGTGTCTTTTGCCTTACAGAAGCTTTTCACTTTCATAAGGGCTATAGCTTGGTCTTTTTGTTTGACTCCTAACAGTGAGAGCTGAGATCATCTTTGACTTCTTTAAAGGATTTCAAGACACTATTCCTCATACTGTGTTTCCTTGTCCAGGCTTAATTCAAGAAAAAGTGTTTAGTCTCACAACTTAATATGCCATATCTTGTTTATAGCCATGGAGGCCTACCCTTTTCTGAATTAAAACAGGGGAAGAGTGGACAGAGAAAGGAAGAATAATGGGAAGGCAGAAGCGGAGGACTAGGAGGAGAGGAGGAAGGGAAAATCCAGTGTGATGTAAAATAAATAAATAATGCTTTTAAAATGAGTATTTTGAAACAAATAACTCCAAAAATTGAAACAATTCTTAAAATATTTCTATCATATATAGTGCTAATGCAATGTTTGTACATAATATTGGCTTTTATGTGTAATTATTTTTCTCATCCTTATCAATTCTTGAAAATCTTAATGCATGCGTACTTGTGCTGAACTCAGCTACTGGGATTTTCTTAGTGGCTGACAATTTCAATGCATGTCTACTAAACTCTTGGCACAATAAAAATTGTCCTTATTGATACTTATACTCTTAGGCCCTAGCATTTTGAGGATAGTTTTCAAATTTTACTGCATTTTTAATACATAAAAAGATTTTTATTTGTTTCTTCTATTTATGATGTTTGCAATTCTCCTTTCTCTGAAAAAAATACCTTTTTTATACCCATCTTTCAGTTTTTCATATTCATGGCTTATTTTTTCACTGTTGCATGCATATTTGTACATCCCTAAACCCACTCAGTTTTTAGACTCTTATATGTATAAATGTTTTCACACCTGACCACTTGGTATTGGGTAAACTACTTGTGTGTTGCTCCTTGTGAGAGATTATTCCTTAAGTTCTCAACATTCATCAGTTGCTTAAAGTTCTTTGCGTAGCTTGAGGCATTGTGTTCTTTTCCCAATCAACTTTGGCATGTGTTTTGGTGACATCATTTGTCATCTCACCTTTAGGCTGAGGATGACACTTCATGGCTTTAGTTTCTGACATTGCTAGGAGACATAATCTTCCAGAAAACTCTCTGATGCTCTGGTTCAGACAATTCCTTCTCTGTTCATTTTAATGTTGGCTGAGCCTGAGGTGAGAGAGTCTTTTGTAGGTGTACTCATTGGGACATAGACTCTGTATTTTGATTGACTGTAGCTTTTCTGTTTAGCAATAAGGGCTATTTTCTGAGGGTATATGAACAATTGTTTAGGTCATTGTTAGGTGTTATGCTGCTTAGTAAAATGATGCTTGTAGAGTCTCCTCTGAGATTCATTGTTTCACTAGCATTGGTTTTATGGCTATGATCCAATATTAGACATGTTTTTTTCTCTTTTTTGTATTTTATTTTATTTTCTTCTTCTTTTATTATGAATGAAGTCATATTTTTTAAACATGTATCCCCTTGTTCAAACTTCTTTTCCCCTCCTGCCCCTCTCAGTTATTCTCTTCTCCTCATTTCTTTATCTCCTCCCCAGCAAGGACAGGAAGTCCCAATGTCCCAAGATGGCTTAGTCAAAGTAAGGAGCTATTGGTTGCTTTCAAAATATGTGTGCCACTATTTTACCCTCAGGGCTATTGTGTCATATTGTCATAATTGTAATTTAATAATCTTTCCCTCCTTTCCTTTCCCTTTTCTTACTTCTAGCCCTGCCCTCCCTACATTGCTGCCTTTAATCTTTCTAGTAAATGTCAAATTTTTCAATTGTTAACCTATTTGTGTATGTATATGTTCATAAATATGTAAACAGATAAAATTTTTAGGATGTTACTTGTATGCATATGATTAAGATATGTCCATTTGCTATTGATTAACCAATTAGTGCATACTTTTGTGAGGAAGACTTTTACTCTGTCTCTCATAAATCCATTGTTGGTGGGAGTGTATTCTTGTTCAACCACTCTGAAATGCAGTATGTTAGTTTCTCAGAAAATTGAGAATTAAACTCCCCAAGGACCCAGCAATACCACTTCTGGGTGTATACGCTAAAGAAGCACTGTTGCACTCCAAAGACATTAGCTCAACTATGTTCATAGCAGCATTGTTCATTATAGCAAGAACCTGGAAACATCCTAGATGCCCCTCAACAGAGGAATGGATTAACAAACTGTGGTACATCTACACAATGGAGTACTACTCTGCAGTAAGAAAAAATGATATCCTCAAATTTGCAGGCAAATGGATGGATTTGAAGAATATCCTCCTGAGTGAGGTATCACAAACTCAGAAAGATAAGCAGGGGTTGTACTCACTCATTAGTGGACTCTAAACATAAAAGAAAAAGGCAAAGCATGTCCAAGCTTCAAACCACAGCCATTGAACTGCTTGGGATCTGAAACATTTGAACTCATACCTGGGATCCCACTCTCCCTAGAGGAACACCTGACTCAGTCTTGATGTTGTGGGGATAAAACTGGAATTGCCAGGAGTGGAGGCTGAACTAAGCAATATTGGGACCTTGGGACCTTTGGGACCTTGGGACTGCCCACTCATGGGGGAGATGGGGAGATGTGGAGAAGAGAGAATGACATGATGTGGTAGGAGGGGGAAGGGACCTTGAATAAGGATATACAAGGATAGAAAATGTGATTTCTTTATTCGTAATAATAAAAAAAGAAGAAAAAAAAGAAAGCACTAGAAGGAAAACTCCAACCTAAGGATTTCAAATACACCCATGAAACCACAAACAATCAATAATATCAAAGAAGAAAAGAAAAAAGAAAGAAACTATTCACAAGCTACCACCAAAAATAACAGAAAATAACAATCAGTGGTCATTAATATCCCTTATTATCAATGGACTCAACTCACCTATAAAAAGACACACGGTAACACAATGTATTCAAAAACAGAAGCCACCCTTCTGCTCCATACAAGAAACACATCTTAACTTCAAAGACAGACACAGGCTCAGAGTAAAGGTTTGGGAAAATATTTCCAATCAAATGGCCCAAAGAAACAAGCTGGTTCTGCCATATTATGATCTAACAAAGTAGACTTAAGCTTAAAGCAATTAAAAGAGACCAAGATGGATATTACTTACTCATCACAGGAATAATTGGTCAGGAGGAGATTTCAATCCTGAATCTTTATGCCCCTAATATAAGGGCACCTATCTATGTAAAAGAAACACTGCTAAAGCTTAAGCTTCACATCATATGTCACACTCTAACAGTGGGAAACTTTAATACCCCACCTTCACCCTTGAATGGGTACCAAGACAGAGACTCAAAAGAGAAATAAGGGGTCTAACAGATTTTGTGATACAAATGGACTTAATAGATATTTACAGAAACTTCCACCCAGACACAAAGGAACATACAGATTTCTGAGCACTCCATGAAATTTTCTCCAAAATTGACAACATACTTGGTCATAAAACAAATATCAGTAAACTCAAAAAATGGAAATAACCTGTTTTCTTATATCAGACAACAAGAGTCTAAAGTTAGAGTTCAAAAACCTCAAAAATCACAGAAATCCTATCAACTCATGGAAACTAAATATCACTGAACATAAGCACCTCTGTATCAAGGAAGGAATTAAGAAAGAAATTAAAGATTTTCTAGAATTTAGCAAAAATGAATTCATGACAAACTTATGGGACACAATGAAAGCAGTCTTCAGAGGAAAATTCATAGCACCAAATGCCTACATGAAAAAAGACAGAGAAATCCCACGCAAGAGAACTAACAGCACAGCTGAAAGCCCTAAAACACTTAGAAGCAAACTCACCTAGAATGAGTAAATGGCAGGATATAATCAACGGCAGGAAATAATCAAACTTAGAGCTGAAATTATCACAGTTGAAACTAAAAGAACATTACAAAGAATCAATGAATCAAAGAGTTCTTTGAGAAAGTCAACAAGATAGATAAACCCTTATCCAAAATAACAAAAAGCAGAGACAGAAAGTATCCAAATTAACAAAATCAGAAATGAGACATAACAAAAGATCCCAAAGAAATGCAGAGAATTATCAGGTCATACTTTGAAAATCTATACTCCGCGGGACCAAGTGCTGGCTGCAAATCCCAGCGCTCTCTGGAGCAGGGGCAGGTAAACTCTGTCCCTGACCACATACACAGCTCCTGCTGAGGGAAACCCCGCCACGCCACGACCTCGAACTGAGCGTACCAACTACAGGGGTCTCTGAAGGGCAGATTCAGACCCCGCCCAGAGGTCAGGAGGAGGCAAGAGGCCTCAGCGCCTGGGAGGGAGAGTTGAGCTCCCATTGCTTCTGGTTCCACTTCCGGGACCCAGTGCTGGCTGCAGAATCCCAGTGCTCTCTGGAGCAGGGGCAGGTAAACTCTGTCCCTGACCACATACACAGCTCCTGCTGAGGGAATTTGCACGGCTCCCACCACGACCTTGAACTGAGCGAATCAACAATTGCAGGGGTCTCTGAAAGACAGAATCAGACACTGACCAGAAAGGTGACAGGAGGCATACAAACCCAAGTGCCACAAGTGACCAGGACCCATCTAATCGTGAACCACTGAAGCCATGGGCAAACGTCAGTGCAAAAAATTACATAATACTACAAAGGACAACATGGTAACTCCAGAAGAGAGTGGCGATCCTACAAATACAAAGCCTAAACTGACCAATGAAGAGGAAACAGAAGGAAGCAACACCAAAAATTCCTTTTTGATGTTCATCGAAGCTCTCAAAGAAGATATGAAAAGAAGCCTTAAAGAAATAGAAGAAAATACAAACAAAAAATTGGAAGAGATGAACAAATCTATGAAAGAAACATGCCAGGAACTAAAAGCTGAAATAAAAGCTGAAATAAAAGCTGAAATAGAAGAAATAAAAAAGGCGCAAAATGAGGCAAAAATGGAAATAGAAAACCTGAAGAAAAAAGCTGGAACTACAGATACAAGC